>JAMKCH010004850.1:0-75968 GCA_023653785.1 Ophioderma brevispina | reverse complement strand
GGTAAGGTGATAATTTACATGTAGGATATTGCAGTGAATGAATTCAATGATCATGGTATCTCTGACAGAGGAAGGGAGTACAGGAAAAATCCCAAACCTTTAAATTGTACTTTAAACAGTTGACCAGGAAGACATCTTATTTTCGGTACCGGTAACAAACGTTTGAACTGTATCGTACATGTTGGACACAAACTTAAAACTCTTCAAGTTAGTAAGATCATACATGTAGTTTGTGTGTTGACTGTATTAAAAAACAACTCGGAAGTTGGATATCCAGATACATTTCTAGTGCACCACTGTATTGTTGATTATCCATTGTATTCAAAGATGACTCCAGGATGTCATTGTTTCCCAGTAAAAATAAAAGAATATGTAAAGTGTGTAAAATGTAGAAGTTATATAAAGTTGCCTATGTGTGGAAGGGCATTTTAATAATGATAATTACAATAAGAGAAGATATCAGTAGCTTCCCACAATGCATTGCCTCCAATGGAAGGTAGTCATGTGAATCGTTAGAGATAGGGGTGGGCTATAAAATGATGTTTAAGATCATTTTGTCCTAACTCTTATTTGATGCAGCTTGATCCCCTGAGCATTTTGACACCAATTTTGTCAAAATCGGCCAAAAAAATGAGAAGGTGCCGCCCAAAAATCCAAATTTGAGGGGGGGTCTGAAGAGTCTGAAAATGATAAATGTGTCAGTTACTGGAATTACATACCACATTTTAGCAATGTTAGAGTTAATTTTTATGTTTTTGAGGTCAAAGAATGATGAATTTCGTCAGATTTCAATTTTTTGTTTTCATAAAATTAGCCATTTTACGTAGGGGCTTTGCCGGCCTCGCCCTAACCGTACCCATTTTGAGATATTTTTCTGTGTAGAATTGAAGATAAGCCGTATTAAAGTATATTATGAAATTTTCAGCACATAGCTCTTTTTCGTTTGGTCACAGTGCCAATTTTTATAATTTGGCAAGGTCTCTAGATTGAAAACATAGGGTGCAAAAGTTTGTTGACCTACACACAAACCTATTGCGTAATGATATTCCAATTAACTGGCTGCCACAGCGAAACCGTTCAGTTTAAAGAGCTCAAATTTTATGAGTAGGTACTATCAATTATTACCTTTAGGAAAAATTTTCAATGATTGCAATAAGAAAGCGCATGTACCTTTTAATGGTAAAAGCGCCCTCATGGCTAAATTTAACCAAAAATGGCCATTTTACGAATGCGGTAGCTCTGACACTGCTGGAACATTTACAAATGGATTCTTTGACCTCAAATACATATGTTTAGATACCAAAATGGCTAAAATGTCATATATAATTACAGTAATTGACAAATTTATCATTTTCAGACCCTCTTCTTGACCCCCCTTAAAAATCACGTTTTTGGGCGGCGCCTTCTCATTTTTTGACCGATTTTGACAAATTTGGTGTCAAAATGCTCAGGGGATAAAGCTGCATCAATAAGAGTTATGACAAAATGATCTGAAATATAATTTTTCTCCCCCTGTATAGCCCACCTCTATTAGAGATGAAACATTCTTAAAATACAAGTTTGTGATCAGTACTGTCATTTTAACCATTTTTCATCTCTAACGATTCACATCAGTACCTGTAAAAAACCTCCATTGGAAGGAATGCATTGTGGGAAGCTACTGAAATCGTTTCTTAATTACAATAATCATATGATAACTTTGTCAACCACCCTCAATGATGCTTGATGGACATGGTTGGTAAATCTATTGTATATTGAAATCCATTGTTGTTCAGAGCATTGTATTTTACGAATCATTCTCCATGTTTCTTGAGGTTTGTCTGAAGTCACTAGAAAATTCTTTGTTTAGCTTGCAGGGTTACCTAGAATCTTTTGTTTAGCGTGCAGCTTTATTGTGCTCGCTACCTCAGATAACCTTACTGGAGACTGATTTGTAGGATATAATACACTGAACAACAATGGATAATCAACAATACAATGATACACTAGAAGAGTATCTGGATATCCAACTTTCTTCGAGCAAATCATTTGCTCTCTTTGCAGACTTTTCCCACCGGTTCCTTACTGCCGTGTTCAACTCCTTCTTTAGTTCGAACTCATGTTGAGTGGTTTGTAATTGTCAAAAAGTACAAGAGAATATTGCTGGAAAATGTTATCAGCAGTTTTCCTTGTGGTTCTTATAACGTTGAAAATGGACACGGTGTTTTACGTCTTCATTTAAAGGTGCAACAAGAGATTTCAAGTCATCCACATTTTCTGTGATATGTAGTGATTTCAATAGATCATATGCTCAATAGATTCCCTACCTTTTATTTGCTCACAGAAATAATTTAAAATAAAAAAAATGGTGGGATTTGTATATGCTTATATTTCATATAAACATAGGCTAAATTTCGTATTTGCTCCTATAGAAATTAGAAATTTCACAATTTTTTATTTTTTTTATTTTTTTTATTTTTTTTATTTTTTTTATATTTTTGATATCAAGCTTTACAAACCAATGCCAAAATAAATTTAAACATTTTTTCGGGACACCCGTTAGTTTAAAATCTCTCGTTGCACCTTCAGAATTCTCTAGAGTGGTATATACATCGGCAACATCTTGGCACATTGTAAAAATAATCTCTTTGTGGTGTCCCAGAAACCAATTTCTTATCCCAGTCATAAAAGGGCATTTGCATATAACAACTTTGTCCCCCCCAACTTATCTAAAAAAAGTTTGAGATTTTAATATCAACCCGTTAACATGGATCAGTAATCTGTGTACCTTATCTTTGTCCGTATCATCACACCTTTACCAGCTTTACATGACTCTCCGACCATTCGGCGCCGGACACCCATTGCATACACTGAACATTTTCCGCAATGGGTGGGACGAGCGAAATTCCCACGATCCCCTTATACTCCTGACTCGGCCGACGGTTTTCACAGCAGCGCCTTAGAAACCCGCTCTGGCACCTCGCGCCCTGCAAATTTAGGTCGTATCTGTAAGAAAGTCACAGTTTGTATTTTCTGTCTGTTTCCTGCTTGTCCTTTTACGGACAGAAATTACAGCACCGTGCTATGAGACGTGATCAACAGGCAATTTCTCATAACACAGAACCACAAGACCCCTGAATAACGCAACTTGTGAATAAGCTTTCTCAAGGATATTTAGTGAACCATTAATAAAACTTGGTAACAATGATGATGATCAGTGGGTCGCAAAGAAGGGTAAAAAAAGAGGAACTTGTCGGGCCGAGTAAGCTCGTGCGCGGAGTGCACTCTCTTACTTTCAAAGCGTTTGGGCAACTCCTCGATCATATTTTTGCTGGGGGGGTGGTTCGCCACTCCTCCCGCACAGAGAGTCCTGTTACTTCCAGCATTGAATAATGCTGGTACCCCCTTTTATACACCTGGGTGGCGAGGAGTTGAGGGTAAACGCGCCTTACCAAGGGCCACAAGCTTTGGCCGCAGTGTTAACTCGCGAACCCACGACCTTTTGGGTGTGGGAGCGAGCGCCTCGATCCACTGACCACAACGTGCCCTCTAAGAAGGGATGATCTTAAGGAAGGGAAAAATGTCATGGCAGTGGTCAAATGATAAAGTCAAATAAAAGGTCTTCTAACTTCCTGTTTGAGAACCAGCTTGTTTTTATAAGATGTGAAATAAATTATGTTTTTGGGTGGTTTCCATTTGTAAACCACCCTAGATTATACTTTAAATGAAGCAACTGAATTTGCATAATACAGTAGTCAATAGGATGCCGACATTACTTCACCATGACACTGCTAAGTCTATGTTATAGAGAGGCGTAATTAACATGTATCTGGGAATTCAGAAACAACACACCTAGGACAAAAACACATGATGAATGTTAGCAACATCATGTCCCTTGAATAACTGTGGTGAGATTGATGATAAATCCACATAAATTATAACAAGCTGATATTGATGAATTATAGTGTGGGATGGTATGTCAATGAACCGTTCGCCGTAGATTTTGCTGCTAAAGTTGATTTTCTTCTGCTGTTTTTTTTCATTCAATAGGACCAGGCAGTCAGAACATGATGGTGTGCAAATTTCGGACTGTTGCCCCCTTCCTCAAGGGAAAAACGTTACTACAGGGAAAAATTAAATCGAGTCAATTGGTGTTTTAATGTCACAACATGTTCGTCTCCTTATAACGGATTAAAACAAGTATAATAGTTGCCTAGGTTCCGACTTTAGTTAAAGCGCTATAGCCCCGATAATGTTCAAGGTCAACCGGGTGTAAAAATTACCCAAGGCCCTCGAGATTTTGTTGAAAATGGTGGATAATTGTTTGTAATTGGTCTCACAAGATCCACAAATGTATTATTTACAGTGTGTGTGACATTTGATTGGGTAATTACAACAATAAGCAAAATGTAGCAAGTGTCTTCAGGTCTATGGGGGGTCACTAGAATTTTCCCTGGATGTCGCAAATGTGATATCAATAAAACAGGTTAAAATGCCTTTTCTGGTTCAGTATGACACAAGTAATCATTTGAACACCACTTGCAAACAAAATCGAAGCCCCTTTACCCCCCGGGTGACTTTGAACCATTACGGGGCTATAAACCTACCGCTTTAACTAAAGGTTGGCACCTAGGCAAATATATACTTTTTTAATCCTTATGGAATGAGAGGAACGGCATTAGTATACCTTAAAACACAATTTGACATTGATTTTACATTTTTCCCCTGTACTAACATTTCCTCCCCCCTTGCAGGGGGGGCATCAGTCCCGAAAATGTGCAAACCCATCAGTTTCTGACAATTTAGGCCCTACTGAAACCCAAACATCAAAATGAAATCAATTTTAGCATGAAAATCCTACGGGAATACACACCAACCCACAGTATAAAACAGAATACAACCAACCATCACTTAACCACAATTATTAGCTCATCGGTTTTTGCAGAACTGGAACAAAATGTTAACATATATTTTCCAGGAATGTACCAAATTTCCTCAGAAAAAGGATTTCCATCATTTGTTATGCATTTTTAAAAATTACAATTTCCCCCCTAATATCAATTAATTTCCTACATGTATTGGTGGGTTTCCTGATTTTATTTATTTTTTTCTCCATCCAATATAAGTGTTTTGTTATCTTTTGAATCCAGAAAATTATATTTGAGTATAATACACAATCGGGGTACCAAACAAAATGTGAGTTCACAATGTCTTTTTACTCAAATGATCATAACTGAGTCCAGGAATGATCAATTCTTGCCTTTTTTCACTAAATAACTTCTAAAATATTTACACTCTCATTACTGACAAAATATATATATTGGCATCTACCACAGGACCTATAATTAATCTCACTTATAACTATTAAGTCGAAATTCCCATGTAACCGGTAACGGCAATGCTAACAACTGCATGCTTCCCAAGTCAATATCAGAGCCTCAACTTTGAGGGGGTACCCACCCCCTGCCATTGGTATCATTTTGTAGCTTATTTCCCAAGGAGTCTCCCCTGATATACATTTACTTTTGCTACAAATCCAGTCCATAAGTGGGCCCGTTACCTTGAACAAGTCCAGGTCTTGGTGTACTTGAATTCCCCAAATGATGCAATTATGAAACCTATTTTAGAAATTGAAATGAGCAACAGCAACCTTGAGTTGTTGTATTAATGTACAAGGTCTAGAATTTGATGAGAACCTCACACATGAGGTACAGACCCCAGAAGAGAGAATTTCGTCCATTTCTGAAACTGGAGGTGCTTCGAATAATGTCCAGAATTCCAGCGCACGGTCTTGGCTTCTCCAATTTAACCAGGTGAGAAATAGAGTTCTTATATTCTTTTTTTTCCAACTTTTTATAGCTTAATGTACTTAATATTAAGTTGCATTTCTGCAAGTTTCATTAAAATCAACCACCATTTAGTCACTTTTTGATCAACTTTTTAAAGACTGAGTGGGTCGAACTAACCGCAGTTGAGTGCTGCTGTGCTGTCATGCAGTGTTGTGGCATTTCATAACTTTAGAAAATCATTAAATTTGTAAAAATAATGGTTTATCAACATGTTTGATTTAATTTTGTATAAATTTGAATGATTTGAATTATTTATAATTTTCTAATTTAACTTTACTTTGCAGGACACTGGATAATCATGGATGGCAAAGTTCGACTTTCACTTTTTAAGCAAATGAAAGCAGAAAAGAAAAAAAAGCTGCAAATTCTGCTTACTACCAGAAAAATAAAAACAGACTCAATGAAACTGCAAAGGAGAGAAGAGCTGCAGCTGCAAAAGAGAAAAAGGCTGCATCTGGGAAAGTGAAAAATCTACATACCGCCTCATGGAAAATAAGAAGGCAATGGTCAATGTCTTGACTATGTGGTGTGTTGCTCCAGAATTAAATTTGAAGCAAGTTGGAGGAAAAACTGTAAATTGACTTTAATCCAGCGCCAAGATATCATGTCAGCATTGCACTAAATTCTATATATGCACTGGTACATGTACAGAATAAGAACTATTAGTCAATGTCCAATGTTAAAACTTGTGTCGTTCTTAAATGTCAACTTGTTTTTCACATCAACTTGTAATCGTATGCAAGTAATTTACTAATTACAATGTACATGTACTTAATTAAAAGAAGACAAATTCTGAAAACTTAAGTCTACCCAATAAATACAAACTTAGATTACCTAAAAACAAGTTAATTCTAATGCATAAAATGTGCAAGTAGCAATATGGTTTTGAAAAATACAGGTCTCTTATGCATTGACCTTGTTCGTTATCAACAACATTAGGTTGAGTCAAATGAGTAATTTTAATTTTGATAAATTATCATATCTTCCTTATTCTGTTAGTGAATTATTTCTTTTTCTCAAGAAGTGTACACTAATATGTAAACTATGTACTGAGGAAGTTTCAGCCTTGTAGTGAATTGTTTAGTGCCTGAAATGTACATTCAGATTAAAGTCGGTGAAATGGCTTGTGAAACAAATGGGGTCCTAATGCTCTCCTATAAGGTATATTGACAAAAAGTTCTATAATACATTTTATTTCCAAGATCCTGTCTTGTTCTTTTCATTATCTGTTGGGAAAAGTTCTCAGCTTTGTGAAGAACTTAAAAAAAAAAATCTAGCATGTCTACAAGCAAGATATGGCTCATTTAGTCCGAGGCTAATTATGTATGCGTAATTAGACACGCCATAAAATGGTAATTAAAATGCATTAGAAAAGCAGAAAATGTAATTTTTTGTGTGTCATTTTGTTCTTCATTATCATAATCAAAAATCACCAAAAAACAATTTTGCTTAAAATTTGCCATGTTACCTGTTGGGTAACCCTGATTGTGTTTTTACCATGTGTATTATCATTCCCTCAAAACATCAATCAGTGGCGCATATTGACAGAAATAATGCAAAAGAATAGTTTCACTTGACCCCTATTTACTTTTATGGAGAGAGCTAAATAACATATGTAATATCCTTTTATGAAGGCTTTATTTTTAGTTCAACAAGAGTTTTGTAAGTCATGATGTGCTAATAATGCCCTCCTTTGTCACTGCTTCATTTACAACAAAATATTGAGGACTCTTCAGTAACTATCGGAAACTGATTGGGCAAAGATGATACATTCATGTAATTATCGGGTACATGTATGAAAGATGTATGCTGCCCAGGATGTCTGTGTGGCAGCGGGAAAGATTTTGTCTCTATGGTCATTTGTGATGCGATCTGGGAAAACCCTGGTCACATGGTGGGAAACAATTTATATTTTTGAGGTTTTTACTATCACTGCAGAGGTTGAGATATTAAGTTTCCATAAACTGTGTTAACTTCTTTCTTCTTTGATACCCCACACGTCAAAAGTTACACCTCATTACAATCTACAAAATTAAAGTACAATATAACAGATTTTAAGCTTTTCCTTATTTTTTCAAACTGTCCTGATGGCAAATGTGGAGGTTTTCCCAGATCACATCCATTTGGGGAAGACATTTGTTGATTCTAAGGTGATTGGAACCACTGTTAAATTATGCAGGGCGTCACTTGAAGTGTGGACCCACCCTCCTCAAGGGTCGCCAAATATTGACGCAGACGCGACGTCGAAGCTTCAGGTCAATATATTTTTGCTATAGGTGAAGTACTGGAGTTCTTTTATTTTCATGGTGCAGCTTTACCTATAAGGTTTTGAAAGGGGTGAAGCCTTGACGTGTGATTTGTGATTTTCCGGGGATAAAACGTCGAATCCATTACGTCGGTCCCCGGGGGGGCCACTCATGTGTAAATGTTGTAAGCACGCGCGTGATTGACTTAAAATGACCCTTAAGCGAGGATTCCAACCTTTCAAACCGACCCTAAACAAGGATTTTACCGAAGCAAAGATACCCTAAACGAGGATTCGGATGACTATATACCCAAACAAGGATTTACCCAAGCAAAGATACCCTAAGCGCCGCCTAAGCTAGGACTCTGATGAAATATAAGGGTCTCCCCAAACAAGAATTGATAATTGCTCAACACCCTAATGAGGACTTGGTTAAAATATATTCCCTAACTAAGGATTGCCATTGCCACTGGACCAAGGAGAATCTTTAACTTTGACCATTCTGGACTGAAATAGCTGATTTGGGTTCCAGCCATGCTCCCAACAACCATTTGGATACACAGAAAACACCAGGAGCCAAAAACACCGGGAACCTCTAAAAACCAGCTGTCAACCTCCAGAGTGTTCACTTTTTCTTTTAAAATCATACTTTTTGACCATTTTACACCAAAATGCAATATGAGGCCCAGGCAATGATCATCAATCATATTGATACACAAGAGCCAAACACAGTCCCACCCAGAAATCGTCTGGAAACCATCCAGGTAACTCCATCTTTTGTTTAACATTGACCAGTTTGGACAAAATAACCAAATTGGGTTTCGGGCATGCTTAATTACCCCTGAAATAAAAGAAACCGAAAACACCGGAAACCAACCAAAACATTCTAACCATCCAAAGTGTCTACTTTTGTTTAAAAATCGTTATTTGATCGACATTTTGAACAAAATAGCTATTTTTGATCTAGGGCCCAATGCTCATCAACTATTAAAACCCCCAAGAAGCCGAACACCCGGAACCATCGCTAAAACCATCAAAGTATCAACTTTGGTTTGCCAAATTCTTATTTTTACCATTTATATTTTGACCAAAATAGCCAATTACAAAATCATTGCTTTAATTGAAGGAATTTTTAAATGTTGATTATAGTTTAGCACATTTTTTTCCTACTGATTATCATTGTTTTATTACATTTATGTTTTATCATTATTTTCTAATATTTCATTATGACCCCTGATATTAGTAACCCAATAGCCAATAACAAAAATCCGAAATCGGGAAAGTACCCAATTAGAACGAGCTCACCAAACCCCCGCCCCGAGTTGTGACACGCCTTTCTTCGGCGGAGGCCGGGTTACGCAAATGGGAAAGGGACCGATGGCCGGGGTATATCCAGGGATATAGCGGCGATAAAGATGGCTTTATGATGACTCTTTGATATCAAATCGAGCTTTCATTATAACAATTATTCTGGAGTTAGTGCTCGTAATTTTTTTTCACTTTGTATATCTTCAACAATTAAATTGCCGATTGTAGTTATCGACGGACGCACTAACTCATTTCTTGTTAATACGCTACTTCCGGGTATAAAATAGAACGCCAGACGGTGCACTGCCAACCTGTAAAGATGGTAAAAAATACGGGCGACAAAAATGGGTTGGTAAATTGAAAAACGCTGTATTAAGCCATAAGTAATGAATATGTCACCGCTATTTGGATCTATTTTAACAAGTACCCTAAGCGAGGATAGTCCTATAAAAAACACCATTCTTTGCTAAATCAGCTATTTGAGACCCTAAACGCGGATCGCGCGGATCGCGTTTTGCCTTTCACAAGCACCCTAATCCGCGTTTTCTTTCACGCGGGTGCTTACAAGTATTATTTAGAGTGGCCCCCACGGGCGTAGGTCGCGTCGAAAACATGCGAAATCGTGCTTTCCCTCACAATCCTAACAAAGCAACATGAAGATCACCGCCGTCCGGCGGATCCCCGAACAGAGAGTCGGCAGCCTTATGAAACTAAGAACAAAATGGTGGTTAGTATTGTTATCAAAATCAATAATTGTTGGCGACGCACGGGGGTATCTACTTACCACGCTGCCAACAAGTTTTAAGTGGTCCACTATAAATGGGTTGTATTGAAAGAGTAAAAGGATAATCTTGGGATAATCCGAGATCATGACTGATCAAAGTTTAGCTTCACTGTTTTGTATAACTTTACTTCAAAAAAACTACGATTGATAAATAAATAATTGACTGTCAGCGATTGCGGAACTAACATTGGCTGTAACGTTAAGGACTTCTCATTTATTTCCAATGGTGAAAAAGACGTAAATATTTAATCACATGGACCTATTAAAATTAAAACAAACCTTATGAACTATAGGGTAGGCCTCCTACATCAGATGATGAAACATAAATAACAAAAATGCTCTTCAAGGCAATAAAATTAACGGTTATAATTTTAAAGTAACTAAGGACCATCCCTTCCATCACAACCGCCTTAGCGGCGGCAAAACACAAAGCAAAGAGAAAAGTAAAAGGAGAAACCGGGTGGAAATACATAAAACAACAAATATGGACATGGAATGAAGAGAGTAGATTGATTGCGTGGAAAATGATAACCTAAATTCCTATCAGCCAAGATCGGTGCTATTAGAGATCAGGAAATATTTTCGCACCTCCATGTTACAAAATCCTGACTCGCGAGCGAAGAAACGGTAACCAAACCACCTGTCGTAATTGCCGTCATAGTCACGGGTTTTCCCCACTCGCTCGTCAATGGGTTCCTCCAGTGCCTTTTTGATCTGCTATTTTCTCGATACTTGTCTTCAGATTTTAAACTCCTTACTAAAAATTATTAATTTATTCTTCCGTATATTATTAGGTTTTTTTTTCGTTTTTTAACTTAATATATTGCGTACACTTGGTGTTATTAATGTGCGTTCAATTCGTCAATGATCTTGAACGAGCTTGTTGTGAAACTGGAGCTTGATGTAAAAACTGTCAATCATCGAGACTTAAATATGCTTATGTGTGCCCGCTCTACCTACTAACCGAACAGCACATTCGATCCGTTCTGGTTTGCCGATTGATCCTGGAAGACCGCTGTCCTTATTGATCTGATTGTTGTGTTTTATCTTCAATATTATATATGGGGAAGTTTTTGACAGCAGTTATGATTTTTCCCTGCTAAATTCAGTGTCAAGTGTTGATTTTCAACCAGAGAAGATGGGTATTTGAACGAATGAGACGGAATCGAACTTTCAACAACCCTGCAAAATGTAACGGCGTCGGAAAAAAAATGCGAACAGCCATAATTACTCACACATCCTTATAGTAGGCCTCGTAAATGAATACAAACTACATGTTTCATCAGCAACATCAAAGTAAATCTTGATCATAGCTCATCAGTTTAGAACCAAGGAATGAATCGATCATAGCTACGTTTTTTTTCAACAAAGGCGAAATAAAAAGTTAACAGCAATAAAAGATTTTTTTATTTCAAACGGCCAACACATCCGATTACCCCGGGCGATTACCCAAGTATGTATTGCGATATTACAGTGAACGCCGATACTGTCCACCCTTACCTTATAAAACCCTATCCAATAAAAATATTATTTATAATGCTTGCCAATATCTAATGTAAAACAAATAGATTCAGCATTGTTGTTGAATAATTTTTTGTTTAGTCTTAACCTATACTTCAAGCCTATGGAGAATTACTTTGCCAAAAGATAATAATATTCCATTGAACTATCGTAATTCTTGATGTGTGCATCTTGCACATCTACCTACACACATATATACACCCCACACACACCACACATACACAGACGCACATACATATACCTACATACAAACATACATGCGCCCGCCCACGCCCCCACCCACCCAATGCAACGCAAAAAATCTTTGGATGTAAATTTTTGTCATTCACCCTGTCTCTGGGAAACACAACGACACCCACACACACATACACACGCCCACATACACACCCACCATACATACATACACACACTCCCACACACCCACACCTCGCACGAATGCAAACGCACAAAATCTTTAGATGTAGTTTTTTCACTCTTGGAAAATTGATTTCACTCTTGTGAAATTTGACCCAAGATTGAATCACTCTTCACTCTTGGAAAAATCCTTAACAACAGAAACACTGGTTGAATCATCACACCACCATTAACCTTATCTCTCTGTTGCATGCTTACCTTCTGATAGTTTGCTTATACTTTGCATAGTCCCCAACTGCATGGTGTGCAACAGGTACACTAATATTAATGATTGATCAGGAATTGCTCATATATTATTAAACATGCATGTACATGATGCTTGTCCTTGGCCAGTACCAACCAGTCAGAATTCGCATGCAGTGGTGTGTTGATCTTGTGCATTTCTAATAGTATGTTGCTCCCGAGGCAATTTCCTTCCCCATCAATTTTTTGCTCATAGTTAATGACCACTACTAATTAAGCATTGAGATCACTGTAATCATGCAAAGAACTTTCTATAATGATACTCACTCTCATAAATTCTCATGTATTTAAGGGTTTCTTCTTTTTGTTGCTTTGCCTTTCATATTTTCGGACCTGCTTGTAATTAGTGGGTTATGGGCAAGGCTTAAATTGTGTCGTCCATCATCAGGTAGTCGCACAATAACCCAGGCAACAGAGGTGTAACCAAACTAATGTGAATAGGAAATTTGTAAGCTTTGTAACCACGCCAAAAATGTTTTACATTGTAATGAGGTCACGTAGTAAACAAGTACTACATTAATTTGTACACACACATAATTTAAATCCATGTATGTCCTTATGCCGAGATATGAAAAACATCCCCAAATTTAGCTTTGTTTATATTATAGTATATTTTGTTTTTCTTTAAAGTTTGTCTCTATAAACAAGGAGTTTTGTTTGTGCCGAAGCGTATGTACCCACAGGTAATTGCACTTCCCCTTGCTCATGTGGATCCAAAGACCTCAAATATGGCCTTGGTGATCTGATCCCTTCCTTCTTTTTCCATCATAATAGCTGGTTTACCAAAAGCCGTGTTTATAGGTGTATTCATGCATTTTGATAAAATTGCATTCACTTATAAACACGGAGGTTACACAATAACTATAAATGATGATCAAAATATGCAACATGATCATTTTTGTGTACATTTATTTATAACACATGTCACAGCTACCAATGCAAACCTGGAACGTGTCTGGAACAGGAACAGTTTAACAATAGATAGTGTTTTTTAGCAGATAACAAGAGTTTACACAAGTGTTGTAGTTAAAACAGGTTTGTATACATATTATAATCTTGTTTTTTATTGTTATAAACAACAAAAATGTATCTGAAGGACCATTGGATTAAAACACCTCAATCATAATGTTTACAATACAAAGACATGTCTGCATCTTTGAAACCTTATTGACTTGTTTGTCAGCCAACAATAGATAGGCTTTTCCATCAGTAGAAGATTTTTCTTCAAGAGGTCAGCACTACAAATTGAAACTAGTCTTTTGTATATTGTTCTTCTTGTTAAAATCACGTTTATATGCATGTTGCAAATTGCTAGGGCTTTTATTTTACAAATGTTTGAATTTTGAGTTCAAATTGTTTGTTTGGGTACTTTTTTGTATGTGTGCCCTGATTTCCCAAGGTGACAATTGTGGCATTTTTTGCAAGCAGCATCACTTGTCCAGGCGTTATATGTTTATAATGCTAGCCTTGATCATTTGCGGTCTAAAATGTTGACCTTAGTTGTGTTTGTCATGTGCTGGCATGTTTTTTAGACAGGGTCACAGACTTAGGCAAAGAGTACCTCCCATGTTGTTTGGTGTATCCATTTTCAGTACCCCGCTGGTCAGTTGTACAGACTAGACTAGTACTAGTGTACCTGCTATACTAGTAGTTTTAAGATGATATGTTTTAGCATTAATTATGAAGTTCTGTACATGAGTAATTTAATAAAAAGTTTTTGTCATCCAAATGTACACTTGTTGTATTTTCTATAATAACCCAGTGCATGCACCCTATCAATATAATGTGACATAAGTGACCTCGGGCTCCTAGTATAATATCCTCTACCCTTGTAAAAATCCAATTATTTCTCTTTCTCAATTTTAACATAAATAGTCTTAATGTCTGTGTGTGTGTGGTCGTCTGTCCCCCGTGTGTGTGTGTGTCCATATCTATGCCTTTCTGTGCCCGTCCTTTGGCTGTCATCATGTGCTGTATTTGTGTGCCTACAAGTGTGTATGTGTTGGTAACCAATGTCAATCACAAATAAGAATAACATTGAACAATGTTTTGCATTCAGAGCAACCCAAAAAACAATTTGTTTGTGTTGCATGCATGTGGGTATTACGTAGGCTGTATGGTAATTATTTGTGTGTGTGTGTATGTTTGTGTGCAAATGCATGCATGCATGCGTTTTGCGTGGTAATGCATGTATTGGCATGCTACATACATAATCCTATTTAGGGCTATTAACTAATTAGTGGACTTTTGAAACAGTGATCCTTTGTCCCTCACCCTGAGAGCTTTTTTTACAGAATAAACCTATATACTTATAGCAAGAGTGAATACTTAGGTTAATTGTTTTTTAGACATATATATTTTATAGTTTTTAAAACCGATAAATGTTTGTCTTTATGTCTGTTTGGTCATTTTGGCCAATTCAACCAAATTACGTCAGAAGAACCCTTGTCCAAGTGTTCATATAGGGTGGTTTCACGATTGTGTCCAATAACACTTAAAGAGACATGAGGAGATTTCCAAAGAAAGCGCCCCAATTTTTTTTTTGAACCGGTTGTTTGCATATTTTTGGAATGCTTTTCCAATGTATTAATTCATACCCTGAAGTGATAAGCCGAAATACCCGTCTTTATGTAATAATAGATGATTTAGTACTTTCTGTCGTGCACGCAGAAAGTCAAAGCAACGGGTCTATGTGGACAATTATGATAGTCATGCAAGTTTCAAAACAAGGTTTCCCGTTTTCTTTTGTACTTTTTTGTCCAATAAACCTTCGAATGTTCGTGGTAGGTGTTCTACAATCGATCCTGTGCAATTTGAGAGAAATGTCGTATCCTAAAAAAATCCTCCTGTTACGTTAAGTGTATGGGGGCGTCCACGTGGACTAACATTTGTTTTTTGGTGTTTCCAATTTGTTTACTGTCAATCCATTTTTGCCCAAAGATTTTTATGCAATTGCCTAAATATCAGTTGCGGCAGATTTGGTGTCAAAAATCAAATCGGACACTGGCGTTATTATGCTAATTAATTTTGGCGCACTATTCAAATTGTTTTTGGCCCTTAAATCGTACTTGAGTAACTTTAAAAAAGAAAATCAAGGCAATGTAAATGTATTGATGATTTCCCATTATGAACCAAATTTTAGGAAAAGTCCTTCAGGAAAGTGGTGTTTCTTCTTTTTGTTTTTTTGGGTGGGAGAATTGGGGTGCTCGTTGCAAACATTGTTTTTTGGGACTCGCTATTTTGAAACCGTAACAACTGATTTGTAATTTTTTTCCCCTGTTTGTGGTTGTTGATTTTACCCCAATCAGTAAACAAGTTTTTGTTTAAAAAAATTCCACCCACTGCCAACGTGGTTTTTCAATGGGGGGGGTGGCATGTGGAACCCCCCCCGCCCCCCTCCGCGCCCACCCAACACAAACAGGAATGCACAAGACTTTATACACTTGCTTTAAGGGGGCATTCTTTCTTTGAAAATCTATATTTGTTTTTGGTCACTGATAAATTGCTATAATCACCCATCTTGGTCAGAAGATCCACTGCCCCCAAAATCCATATATCAGGTTTCAACAGATTGGATTCAAAGGTCACATGCATTGAAACCAAATTCCTCTAGAAGAATCACTCCAAAAACCGCTGACTTGTGACCCATATCTATGAGTCAGCGGTTGCACCCCATGATATGGGTGTTAACAGACACATAAAGCTGTAAAATCTCATTCCCTTGGCAGTTAGGTAGCTTTCATTCACCAATGTATTTATGGTTTTGGGGGGATGATATATGATACCCAGATCACAGAATGTCAGTTCAGTCAATTTATGTCAAGTCAACCCCCCACTGAACTTGTCCTTGGTGGATGATCATTTTGTAACTCATAGTTGATTTGGTCAAAGCTCTGTGGTGCCATAAAGGGGCATTTTGGCAGTTTTTTTGTAACTTATATAATTGTTTCTCTTCTGCCTAAACATTGATCCCGGATGCAGCCCTCGCTGGTCAGAAAAGCCACGACGTCTTGGGTTTGTTGTTCCAGAAATGACACCATTGAACCCTATATGAATCCTTTTAAAAAACAACCCCATCATACTAATGTTCATATTTTGTGATCACAAAGAGGGGCAGACTTGTGGTTTAAGAACCACCGTGTTCGTAATTACCAAAATTTTTGATACCAAGTTAATTTGTTTATCATATAATTCCCCACTTGTAACGTAAAGTCAGGTTGTCACAAAAACATTGTCCTCTTTTGAATACCAGCAACTTTGATAGGCTTCTGCCATCATTGATGCACTGGTTTTAAGATTTGGAATTCAGATTTGATCATACTTTGTAGTAAATGTCTCGTAATAAATGAACTTGTGAAGTTTATTATGAAAGACGAAGCTTGAAAATACATCAAAATCTAAAGTGAAGGTGAACATTGGTGAAGCTTAAACTATGCAATGGCAAGGATGATGAAACAGTAGTGAAGCCTGAACTATGTAATTTTCATTATGGTGAAACGGTGGTGAAGCTTCAGATCTGGCAAAATTGACAAAAGTGAAGCGTCACCTTTGGAAAATAAATCAAAGGGTGAACCCTGGACTAACCAATTGCAGGAATAGTGATAAAGTGCCTTTGTTTTTTGTAAAGCACGTGAAGTAGTGGTGAAATCCTAAATAATTGGCCCATGTGAAGAAAGGTGATGACGTGAGGAGGGTGGGTCCATGCTTCAAAGTGACGCCTGCATAGTGGAAAGAATTTGGATAAATGTGCAATAGGGGTAACAATTTTCTGGAAAAATGACACCTTCCTCGCACTTAAAGGTGCAATGAGAGATTTTGAGGCACCAATATTGGTCATAATACTATATATAGTAATTTCATAGGATTAGACAGCAAATAGATGTCTTACCTTATATTTGGCTATGAAATTCTGAAAAGATAAAAAAGGGGGGATTTTTATTAGCTTTATTTCAACTAAAACATAGGCGGATTTCGTATGTTTGCTCTATACGAATTAGTAAATTTCAAATCTTTTTGTACCAAAAAACATTTCTCAGCTTAATTAGTACTCAGCCCGACAGTTTTGGAGGCCCCACAGGTTGTAGGTGGAAGAGTAGAAAAATTTCATTGCCTACCACATGTCAGGTACATATTGGGAGATCTCGCCATGGGTGGATGTAGAGAACATCAAAGTGGTGCAATTTTTTTTATGGCCAAAAAGGTCAAAATTGACAAATTAAAGGTGAAAATCATTGGAATGGTGATGTATTTATTGCGCCTTCATATTAAATGTAATACTATAAAATTCCCCCACTATATTTTTTTTATTTTTTGTAATTCAAATTTTGATGTTGATTCTAGGTAATTTGACCCAAAAAGGGCCCAAAAGGGCGCCGCCCCCCCACGCAAGGCAGCAAAAAAAAAACAAGAAAAGAAAAAACTCAAATTGACCCAACAATGTAAAATCATATACGGGTGATTCCAACTTCATATATGTAACAGTATTTAATTTCCCCCACTATATAGCTGTAGCTTCAAGAAGAATTTGAATGTGTGGAATCTGGGGTTATTTTTTAACCCGCAGAAAGGGCCCAAGGGGTCATGACTTGGACCCAATGAGTCAAAATCATAGAATGGTGATGTATTTATTCACTTTATACTACATGCAATAGTATTTCATTTTTCCACTCTATACAGGTAAAAAATAGGGATATGGTATGGTAAAAATCGTAGAATGGGTGATGTATTATTCCCACCTCATCTTAAATATAGTAGTAATTTAATTTCCAGCTTCTCTAGCCGTGCATTTAAAGAAATTTGATCGTTGGAATCTGGGGTCAAAATTGACCCCAGGACAAAAAGGGGTTAAATTACCCAAATGATTCAAAATCATAGAAGTTGATGTATTATTCCAAATTTATTTGTTAAAATGCAGTAGTGTTTCATTTCTCCACTCTATACAGTAATTCAAAAGAATTTGAATGTTGGAATCTATCTGGGATCAAAATTGACCGCAGCAAAGGGCAAAAAGGTCAGAAATTGGGACCCCAAAATATGAGTCAGTAAAAGTTAAAATGGCAAGTAATCATTCCACTTATGCATTTTAAGACTTCTAAAATGAAACGCATCATTTCATTAAATAATATTTGGTAGTAGGTAATAAACTAAATTTTGACATATTGGGTCAATATACACCCCAATTGAATATATAGTTTCATCTGATTGACGCCTGACTCCAATACCCATCTTTAATATCCGTGGCCCGTATCATTTCACCCAGTTTGAATGAGGGCTAAAAACGTGATTTATGAACCTCCTAAATACTGTGTAAAATAATAAATTCTTCTAAGTTATATCTAATAATTCTAAGTTAAATATTTTAAGTCTACGATTTCACAGAGTAATGAGACAAATAGACCTTTCTACAACACCAAGAGTATGATTCTGGATCATTCTCCTGTAAAAATCTGTTGATCCTCGGGGACGAGATATTTAAGGTCAGTAAAAAATAAAACAGTTGACCGTCCGGTTTTTGAAAAAAGTTGGTGAGGGAGGCCTTTTATATTTGTTATTTTAGTATTTTTTTTTCAAAAGATGTGCCGCCATGTCTAAGATGGGCCCCATGATATATTGAAGATTGCTTTTGCGTTGTGGAAAAGTAGTAGTGTAAAGAAGGTTGAAGAAATTGGCTCAACAAAATGAAGGACACTCTTTGTAAATAGGATGAGGTTCAATAGTGCGCTCGATATTTTTTGTTGACTTCATTTCCCCTTTTTTAGCCTCCTTTTTGAGTGGTGTTGTTGGTTTTTTTTTTAAAAAACAAATAACAAAATCGGGGGCGGCGTCCAAAATCGAGCGGGCGGGGACGATCAACTGTTTTTGTTTTACTTGCTTAAAGAGTGGATCTTTAATCAATATGAGCCCAAAATTGACCCTAGAAAAGGCCCCAAAAGAGGTCAAAATAGACCCCAAAAGAGTGTGAAATTAAAAGCTATCAATTGGCTATTGGCAATAAAAAAGCTATCTTTGAGAAGCACTTTCATAGACAAATGTTTGCAAGCTTTTGGTCAGCTTGGCAACCACATAGATTTGCATCAATGACGAAACGATTGCCATGCTGGCAAAGGTAACATATCATCACCATCTTTTGACTTTTGTCGAAATCCGGGGCGTACTTCTTTTTGGCAAAACGTCTTTATCTTGTATTGCTGCTCCACTTCAAAGTAAATCTGGAATCTCTGCTGCATAGCATATCCGAGTAGGTTAGTGGTCTGCCTAGCTCTACTTGGACTGGAAACCCACAGAATAAGGTCTGATATAATCTCTTCCTTGACCTGAAAGCAATGCCCACGAACTGTGCTCTATTCTGTGGCCACAATTGGTGGTAATAGAGGTATTTCACATAAATCCGATATTCGGTAGGATGTTCTTTCCAGGAGATATTTCAACTGGCATGAGTTGCCTGTATAAGTGTCCACGTAAAAGGTCCTGCAGCCCCCCCCCCCCCCTTCATTGTCAAATTTTCTGCACTATACAGAAGATGTTTTCCACACAGCCTGTGAAGGCAATGCGTTCGTTGTTCTGGAGACAACAGACTTTCATATACTTAACCATAATATAAACAGGTGTGATCATTTCAGGGCAGAAAATAACCAAAATACAGTTTAACTACATTTTAGGATAGCGTTCATTCTGGCGACCAACTGTTTCTCTCCTACTGGATTGTTTTCCTAATTTTGAGGAAAAAGGACTGAAATTGTGGCCTATTGGGTTAAATTTGACCAATTTTTGGTTGGGAACCTTTGATCCCTTTCAAAGTTTTTCATTGCAGAATGTCAGTAAAGGAACACTAAATTACAAGGGGCAATTTGGTCCCCCCCCCCCCAAATAGCAAAGGGGGGGAAATCGGCGAAAGTGGACTTTTATTCCTACATATTTCGCACCGCAAAATCTATTTATGACCTTTTAAGGGTTATGGGGCGTTTTGGAATGAGAGCCGTCAGCCCCACCGCCCCTCCCCTTGTTACAATGCTTACATTGTGCATTATTACCAAATTTTAACAGAGCAGACTGCAGATATGTACCTGCATTAATTGGTTAACTATATTTTTACAATGGTGTAATTTGAGCATTATTATCCAAGTTTCAATTGTTGGGATGTCCTACTGATAAAAAGTGAATAAAGATTTAAATTCCTCCTTACTATTGAAACATATGCATAGCAAATACAATTGTCCTTGTTTTAACCCATTTTAGGTCATTGTTTAAACCTTTTGGCCATTTCTGAGGTTTACATTCAAATTCTTCATCTACAGCTATATAGTGGGGCAAATAAAACTATAACTATTACATTTTAAAAATTAAGATGGAATTATACATCACCTTATTATGATTTTACTCATATTTGTGTCAATTTTACCCCTTTTTGGCCCCAGATCCAACATACAAATTTTCTCTTGATCTCAGCGATGGGGGAAATAAATAGTATTACATTTCCTATTAATCGCAATAAATAACACCATCTTGATTTTTAACGCTAATTTGGGTCATTTTGAGCCCGTTTTTTTTCCCTTTCTGGCGTCAAACATAACCCCAGATTCCAACATTCAAAATTCTTCTTGAATAATCTACAGCTATATCTAGTGGGGAAAATTACATACTGTTACATTAATATGAAGGTGGAATCACATCTATGATTTTACATTAGTTGGGTCAAGTTGACCCCTTTTTGGCCATTTCTGGGGTCAAAACAATTAAACCCAGCTTCCAACATTAAAGTCTTCTTCAATCTACAGATATAGTGTGGGAATTTGTCAGTATTACAATTCAATATGAAGTCGGAATAAATTAAAATCACCATTCTATGATTTTACCAATTTGGGTAAATTGGAAATTTTGTTGGCCCATAAAAAATAATTGCACCACTTCTGATTTCTACATCCACCCAGGTGCATGATCACAAATATGTCCCTCCTAAACACCTGGTACATTGGAGTTTTCTTCTCGACCACCTACCCTAACTCGAAAAACTAGAGCACTTTTCAAAGTGGGCTGACGTACTAAATCCTTTCAGATGGGTATATATTTTATGGAAAGCTTTACAATAGTGCAAAAAACAGAATTTTCAAAATTTTTAAATTTTGCAAATTTCAACACACACTACTAGTTGCACCTTTAAGCAAATTCAATACTACAGACTGGCAGCATATTGCTCTGTTATTGTGGTTAAAAGAGGGCTGGAAAGATACGAAAACAGCTACGTAATGTGGAAGTTATGATCAGTACGTTCTGCTTTTAAGATAAAGTGAATAACATTCGACCATATAATACTGTTGTTTTGTGAGAATCGATGAAACCAATTCAGGTGCAGCTGGCGTACCGCAACCTGGAGCATGGGGAGAGAGTTTGTATGGTCGTGAAGTATCATGAAACGTTCAAAATTCCTACACCACCTTTGTACTTTGCTTCAAAATTTAAATTTTTTGATGACTTCAACAATTAGTAGTAAATGCCACAACGACAGTACGATATTTAAACCATTTCTTTGGATTGGAATGTTAATTTTGATTTCAAATTACATTTTATTCTGGCATGATTTTAACAGATACCTCTATTTTGTAAATAAATTCAAAAAAAAAAAAGCTCAATTTCATTGATGTCAATAATATTTATATTGTTTATATTTTATGAAAGAAGATATTTATCATTGAAACTGATTATGTTGAATTTATGTTGATATTAATAACTTGTTGTCGATAAAACTAGACTTCTTTGGTTTACTTTAATCTGTTTTGTTTCTTTTGTCACAGTTGCATCTTTGTGAGCTTCAGACAGCATGGCATAAAACTGGGCGAAGCAACCTCTGCCCATGCATAAAAGTGCACAAATCGATTTTGGTATTATCCAATCAATTGATATATGGGTTGTTTTACAATCAGGGGGGTACCTCGGCTCTCTCATTTGGAGTGAAAAATTAAGGTCTCATGATTCTTTAAATATTGATGTTTTTAAATTGTAGCAAGTTGAGAAAAGTTAAATTCCAAAAATTTTGAGGCGTCATGTCTCCCTGAAACAATTTTTTATGATTGACGAAACGTTACATTTTTCGGAGAGGAAAAGATTTTGACCGCCAAACTTCAGTCATTTCACATGTGGGGTGAAAAAACAACGTGCTTTGATTTATTTTCTAGTATTAATATTTTTGTTGTAATAATATAATTCAAACAGTATGTTTCCAAAGAATTAGGAGATGTGAGGTCTTCAGGAATAAATAATTTTGGTATGGTTAGTCGAACTCATGTTTCGAAAGGACAATTTTGACGGAACACTGACTCGAAACATTTGATCATGTCATACAGGAAACCTTAATGTGTAGCCACCAAGTGTTTACTACAAATGTATAGAACATGAACTAGAGTTTAAAGAAAAATATACAAAGGCAATCTGTCAATTTAGTTTAAGCTTTATTGGCCTAAATATGGCGCACATTTTTTGATGGAATTTACCACTAAATTTCAAATTGACACCCAAATGTTACCAAATGGTCACATTCTTAAGATTCTGTTATCTTAGTACTTTGCTCCAAATGTCAGTCATGAAGTTGAATGTTGTCCTAAATGTTCTTTATTACAGTACTGGATCTACGCAAATCATTAAAACCACATCAAAATGAGACAGTGATTTTAAGCAATTTCCTTAACATATGCTCATATTTTGTTAGTCATCAAGCATTTTAAATTTGAAGTTTTAGGTGGTAGTGTTTTTGGTGGTCTTTAAGGTGTCATTAGTAACATTTATGAAAGTAGTAGGACATTCTTTTATGGGTCACATTGTAGTGTTAGCCAGAGGTACCCGATTTTATAAAAAACCCATCTCTGGATTGACAAAAAGCAAATCAGATGAAACAAACACCATTGGACAGCCTGGGTCTTTGTTCTTTAATATTATACAAAGTAAGAGTGGACTTTTTTGAATTTCATATTTAACCATTTTTTTTTCTGATTGTACCACGTGTTTTGAGACAAGCTGTATTTAGCACTTTTCACCTTATGTTGATGACATATATTCATAAACGTTTAGTTCATGAGAGAACAAATATGATTCACATGCATGATATTTGTCTTACATGGTACATATGTTTCATAGCGTACACAATTGTTTTTAGCACCTACAAAGAAGAAGTTTGCCCTTAAGGAGAGAATCATGGCATGTAAAAAGTAAATAATCAACCAGGTGGTGGCGCCAAGCCTCATGCATTATAGCAATTCACAAAGCAAAGATCTACGCAATACAGGTGCAACCAGAAACCAATTTGGGTGCTGATGTGGGTCGGTCGGTCCTTGTGTTCCATGACCTACATGACCTCAGCCTCGTTCGTTAATTAATACAAATAAAATCAGAATAAATAAACCTTCCAGTGGAGTTGATTCTAAAAAATCACTGCAATGGTTTTGGAATTTAACAAAATAATTTCTTGCCCACATATATAAAAAATTCAGAATTTTTCGTCAGATTTGCGTTTACGTTTTAAACCAATGGTGACGTCTGAAATTGGGATTTCTGCCGCCCTCCCCTGCAGCAGGTCTGAACTTGTCTTTTGAAATCACCTGCAGACAATAACTAAATTATGCTCAAATCATCTCATCTTCCAAACCACCTTTTCCTTGTCATCTTCCTTTCTCTTCCATTAGATTTAACTGTCAAAAACAAATTAGTGTGTCTTCTAATTAGCTTTGTGATAGGACCACCTAAAAGCTGTTTATATTCGATATTTGATGAACACGTAAAACAAGATTATGCAATTATTAACAGAATTTTCAAAAACTTCATAACCGTCAATCTAAACTGTCCTGCTATGTTTTAACATTGTGACTACCATTATGTCGTTATCATAAGCTTTGTTTGTTTTTTGTTTACAGTGAGAATGGCCGTGTTTCACACTATATAATAAATTTACAGGACCAGTATCATAGAGGACCAGCGCTTGGTGATCTCCCAAAAACTATGACTTCGATAGAATTCACTATTTGGACAAAATACTGACAAGGCCGGTAAGAATGAATTTCCATTTTTAGAGTCAGGTTTTGCCGTTTCTAGAGGAGCAGTAGTAAAACCTAAGTTTTATATCCGGTTTGTCCCTGTTAACCGGGGTGGCCGGATTGACATCACACTCCACAACAATCGCCTCCCCCCCCTTTCACTTCCCGATTTCATTTGCCATCTTCCATCCTCAACCCACCCGCTTACATCATCCTCCAAGTGCTTCGTCGGTGTCTTCTTGGTCGTCCCCTCAAGCTCCTTGAACCTCCCATCAATACTCGAGGCTATTAAAAACATGTTCATAATTTCTTCTCGGCATGTGCCCTTACCAACTTACACTATTTGCCCAACCTGTCCACCACTTGTGCAAAAGCCATAATCTGCATCAAGTACTCCTCAGTCTTTCTGTCCCTCAACTTCACACCACACATGGCTCTTACCATCACTTTTCTCTTCTTTTCAAATCCTCATCTAATATTTGCTCACACACTTGTCTCACTTCCCAACACTGTAGCACAGGGGTGTCCAAATCCTTTGACGCAGGGGCCGCAATGGTTGAATCCACAACTATTGGGGACCGCAAACAAGTAATTGGGGGTCTCAAGTTTCGTTTATGACGTGCCTACAAAAGTTGGAAAGTAGGACCCATAGCAATACCAGAGATGCAGATTTTGTCAACTTGAACACAAGTTTCCATGTTTGTTGAACTTTTAACATTTTTTTGGAAAAATTTTCACTTAATTTTGAGGAAAATGGACTAATTTTCCACAATTTGTAGAAAAATTTTGTTTCAGATGATGAAATTGACTAATTTTTACAAACAATGTTTAAAAAGTTTGGTTCAGATTGAGGAAAGGAACTAGTTCAAATGACATCTTTTGTGGCCGCCAGCGTAGCTGGAGGACCACTAGCAATCCGTTTGTGCGTGTGTAGTGTTGTGTGGAGGTATGTATGTGTGTGTCACTAAATTGTAAGTTTTTTTTTAAATCGACCTCAATTGAAAAGTTGAAGTTCCAATTGGAACCAAAAACTTCTGTCATGGTGCACCATGGTATCCCTCATATGTGAAGAGGTCCAAAGGTCATGGCTAGGGTCAAGGGTCATGGGCGGCCCACAGCTTATATTCTTTGAATATAGGCAGCGCGAAAGCGAGAACGCGAAATTCTAGTTCAATCTATTATTAAAAAATGTTTATTTATTTTAATTTTTCTTGGGAAGTTACCTCCGGGGCCGCATGGAGCTCTAGCGGGCGCAGTGGCACCCCTGTTGTAGGATCACCAATCTCACAGACCTATTATTACACCTTTCGTTCTTCTTCAAAGAAATCTTTTCCCATGTAGCAAACTATACCACAGTCCTTAAATGTCACCGACCTAAACTACTTTGGACTGACACAGCTGCCTCACATCCACCATTACATTTACTCTGTATTCCAAGTACGAGAACTCCTCCGATTTCCATCTCATCACACACGTACAACTTTCCCATCTTTTCCACCATCCCTCCAGTCTTTGTTGCATCTTCCATTACTTAGGCTGGGATTCTGAAAGGGAGACTAAACTTTAGACCTGAGTTTAAACCAGGGTTAGTCCTACAAGAGGAGACCTTTCTTCTTACAACATACTCTAAAAGTGTGCTGTAATTGGTGAGAAAATCCTCATCGAGGGCGTTCCAGCCCATACATGAGGAATTTTCTCACCCCCCATTAGGGCCTGTTAGGAGCGTCCGTATCAGAGATTACACGCGGCCCCGGATCAGCTAAACAGTTGAACAAATCCTGACCACCACCACAAGCCATTACGAATGACTTGTGGACACGAACGAAAGAACCAATTACATTTAACTTTCAAACAGTATTTTGACAAGGAGGAAAACAAGGTCCCCTCTTGTAGCGACTACACTGGTTTAAACCAGGTCTAAGTTAGTTTTCCATTTTAAGAATACCAGCAAAATCTTTTGCCAAGCATTGCGGGTAATTTCCTTTTCATCTTTGTGCATATCCCATGAATCCATTTCTCAACACTGCACAAAATTGCCTTTTACACAACATGGGTCCAGGCTTTGACACTCAAGAGCGATGTTTCTATTGAGCAGACGGCTATTTATCCAGATAAAAATTATACGGTTGATAATGAGAATAAGCCGATAGTGCGAAGTTATGAAGCAGCGTTTTCCGATAAATGCGACCGATCGTCACGGCCTGTTACTTTTACCAGCTGAAGGTCAGCTGCATAGGTCAACCGCGTTGTTGTATTGGGTCGTGACCTCGCCGAACTGTCAGATCAAAGATGGCGGGAAGAGCGAATGCCCTTAGTTTTAACTGCCAATTTTTGAGTTTTAATTCATCGGTAAATGATTCTCCCGCAAGCCCAGCCACACGTTGGGAATAGGCAGAAAAGGATCATGAGGTATAATACAGAGGACATGTAATCGCGAACCAAAAAGTAAGACGGCGACGGAGGATCGTGATGTTGACAAATGCGTTGCTACACCGAGTTAATAACGTCAACATCGCTTGCCGACACACTGGGACGGGGTTAATTAATGCGCTTCACATGCGCCGTGCAATTTCGGTCTTTAGCCGGCATGTGCACTCTATAGGAACGCCCGTCTTTTTGTTTGTTTTTTTTTTTTCGCTAAATTGGCCGTAACTACATTTTTGGAATTATCCTTCCCAACAAGGATAAATACCGGTGAAAACTGTCATCGGTATAAGCAAGAAAATGCAGTCAGAGTTAGTAGGAGGAACGGCTGTTATATTGAGGCCAAGTTAAAGACCACTGTAGTGGTGATTGAAAAATATTGAAATTGCAGGAATAGCTTCACAGTGAATGATAAGTCTGTTGAATTCTCATGAGTTACTTTTTCCAGCTGGAGAATTGAAAGGAAAAGTAAGAAAACGGCCGTGTAAAAGATACGATTCTTCCATTCAATTAAGTGTTGTATAAGTGTCCGTTCGCGACAGTAATGACTAAAATCTCGAATCTGTCCTTATTGAGTTGCTTCTGGTCTTATCATTTTGCAGGGGATGTTATGATACCTGTACTTGTTACGAAACATGATAAAAATATGCAAAATACACATTTTGATGATTTTTCGATTTGCTGATTTAGCACCCACATCACTGTAGGGTCTTTAATCCCTTTCTGGTTTAAACCGGAAAAAAGGTCCCAATAGAAACACAGCTTAAGTACAAAGTGACAAGGTGGAAAATAACCCAAACTAATCTCCCAATACTATGAATTAGAGGTAAAACGCAAAACTGGATCAGATGCTTCCTGTCGAACGGGTGAACAGCGTGTGGTGGTGTAAATGGTGAATTAATCCAAGGGCATTGATGTTGAGAGTGCGAGTACGCAGGGAACAGTTTTGGGTCCTCACTTGTTTTTGCTTTTCATCAATGACATCAACAATTCCATAGGCGGAACCACTCGACTCTTTGCAGATGACTGCTTATTATATCGCAAAATACAATTGCTGCGGACGAGGGATTCTCTTCAACAGACCTTAAACAGTACCTTGGTACCTGGGCATGAAATTCAAATCCTAACAAATGTAACAACCATGAGGATCTGGCGGGAAAAGAAATCCTGGTATTCCTACATATACTATGCTTGGTGTGAGGCTCGAAGTGAACGCTAAATCTCGTATCTGGGAATTGTCATCCAACGTGTCTTAGCTGGAATAGTCAAACTGAGGAATGCGCCTACAAAGCCACTCGTATCCTTAACTTCATTACAAGAAATTTTTATTAGCATCAAAGACCGTCAAGGAGAAGTTGTATTTACCCCTGTCAACCAATTTTGGAATTGGTTGGTTGCATTGGAACCCCATACAACAGCCAAAATTTTTCTCGCTTGAAAAGTACAGAGACGTGCAGCTCGCTTTGTGTGTGTTGATTCCAGAGAGCGTGTCACCAAGATTTGACCGAGTTGGGCTGGGCGCCCACTGGAAGACACCTGGCAGTGAATCATCTCAAATCCACCTACTTGTAAAAATTATAATGGGGATAGTGCTACATACCACTTGAAAACTTGCAATAACAAGAGATAGACACAAGAAGGGAAATAATCATCATTCAATGAAATATGCTAAAAAACCAATGTACATCAAAATCCTTCATTCCAGAACTGATGAGAAAATGGAACAACTCCACAGATGTCGAAATGCGCCGACCCATACCCAAATTTAGAAGAGGTTTTGATTAATTTAGCCACTCTCCAGACTTCTGTGTTAGACTTCTATATGGGATTTCCAAGAGGATAACACAAGTACCACGTAAAGTAAGTACAATGAAGAAATAACTCTTTAGTTCTTGTGTCCCAAATAGGCACCCACTTCACTGTGTAACAAAGACAACACTTCAGTATATTACGCACCACTTCACTTAAAGTGGCTTTCCTAGGTGTGAAGTGGCTGTCTTTGTTAAAAGAAAACTGGGTGTCCTGGATTGCTCTAATTCTGTAACATGTTTTAACAACAACAACAAAAAAAAAAACAAGAAATACTTCCTAAGTGTTAATAGGAGAAATATTTTTTTTTATTTTTGGATACTTTCTGTTTACAGTGTACTTACTGTACACTCCCCCTTTAGAGACTGACCATGTTCCGTCGAACACTATGGAAAAGGAAAGGAAAAGGATCAACCAACAAGCTTTGAAGCTGAACAATACCTGCAAAGTTGGTACATGATCCACTTGCGACGCGCCGATACTGTCTCTACCAATGACGTTACTCATTTACGATACAGGTTATTTACATTAAGTATCGGGGTACTTCTGAAGGCTAGTCGTAAAGTTCACAGAGAGAATCTACGGGTGTTGTATTTAAGACTATAACCGCTACGACAACAACTAGTGCACCCCAAAGACCATGTTCCAAGGAACTCCAACCTGGAGTTATCTATTCCATTCCTTGTGGATCCGTGTGACAAAGTGTACATTGGTGGAACCGGCAGATCATTGAAAAAGCGAACCGACGAACACAGAAGCGACTCAATACGGGCAAACAACAAAAAAATCGGCTATCGCCGAGAATGTGTGTTGGGTGTGGTGGAACGACCAACATAACTTTGACTGGGACAAAGACTACAATCTGGACAGGAAAACTAATTGGACTGAAAGGAAACTCATGGAAGCTTTGTACATAAGTCAGTATACCCTAACAACTAAAAGGGACAAGGAGCAGAAATTCCTCTGAATGGGGTGGTTAAGACTACTCAAAAGGATTGCCTCTCGAACCATGACCCGGGAAAAACTAATTGCTGGGGTATCCTGTGATCATCGGTTATTGTTGCTCTTCCCCCGTTTGTCCACTGGTGTATTATAAGTGGAAATCATGTTGTTTAGTTTGATCTGTGATGGCATTCGCTAGGGTGCAGAAAGTCAGCCTTCAATTTGGATGCCTCTAGGGGGGAAAGAATTATTTTCAAATCATGTTTAACCAACAAGAGTACCAAGTAGTTTCAAATCACTCCCCCTCCTTGCTCAACGTATCTTACCAAGATGTAACTCACGACCCGGACTATACCAAAGGAACCTCCATTTCCAAACTTTTCCTTAGTCCTCCATCGTCTCACTATCAAGGCAAGTCAACAGTACTACAACATCTGCTCATCAAGCCACCTCTCCACTCTGTAAACCAAATGATCAATCAATCAAACACCCATGAAATTATTAAAATTACTTGGAAACATTTGTAAACTGAATTGCAAGTTCTTTAGGAATTTTCTTCCAAGAACTTTAATGACTCCCTTTTCTATTATTATAAAAAAAAAAAACTTTTTAACAAATATACCTGCAGAGTGGTTTCAGAGGGGCTCCAAATGAGCTCCCTCCTTATACACCAAAGGGTGTAAAAGCAAGTGTACTTCCATTATGGTCCATTATTCAAAATCCATGGACAAAATGTAGTATGTGTGCAAAGCCCACGAATCTGAATATAAGGTATTTTTTGGGTGTGATGTTTTAACTTGTTTAATGGTCTAGTGTCCGAAAGAGGAGCCTTCGGACAGGGCCCCTCACCACCTCCACAACAGGCTCACAGCACAGCTGAGCCCAACCACTCTGCCAATCGTCATCGCAAACCATCATCCACTGCAGGCGTCACGCCTACCCCAGTACAGCCCCCACAAGGGAGACTAGAAGTAACAGTAATCACCGGTCGAAGGAAATCACGTTATAAAGATTTGTAGGCAAGGTAAGCCAGAGATGCATATTTCAGGGAAACTGAATTCAGGGTTTGTGTGTCTGTTTTTTTTCTACGTTTTTATTTTCAGCACGTTTTGGGAGTTTTCGGCCAATTTCACACGCTTTTTCGGGGTTTCTATACCAGTTTCAGGGTTTTGGAGTGGACTTGGGTTGCATCTAAGCGGTGTTCTCCGTTTGGACCCTACGGCTGATTGAAATCAGTATGTTAGGTTATTTTTAAGGGGGGTTGTAGGGTTTTACAGTTACTATTTACATCTGGCAAAATTTGTTGCCTAGCTACAGCAATATTTAGGTGAACTGCTCGAAACAACTTTTCGGACGTAGCGATTGCTTCTGAAAAATAAAGCAAAAAAAAATCAATGGAAATAATAAACCAATTTTACTTGAGTGCCTGGAGAAACCCTCCAAGAACAGATATGAGCTGGAAACCTTGACATGACACTTCCAGGTGCACACTACAGATATGAAATGTGGGATCTCAGCAGAGAATGTTGATGGAATTCTACTGCCCCACGCGATAATAGTAACTGACTAAAGTGGACCATTTCTCTGAGAATGATACTAGGAAATAGTTAAGCTCCAGAGCTGTTCAGATTTCCTCTTGATACAATACACTTTGGCTCCTTATTTTATGGAAATACATATCAATGTGTGAACTACATCTACGGTAATTTGAATGCGCATTGGTTTAGCGCGCAAGGGAGATGTACATAGTGACGTGGCACAATAACAAGCTGAAGCATAGTTGGGCCAACATCAAATAAATAGACCAGCCTCTTGACATAATAAATTCTAAAAAGGTCAGCCTTAAACTGATGTACATTTTAAACGTTCAGGTGTAATAAAGACTAATACAGCCAAAGCAATATGTCGAGCGTCGCTAACGTACAAGAGTCGTGTGTGAACTGTACTTGCATACTTCGTCCGGCCTGAACTACATGTAAGGAGTGACATCATAGCTTTCACACAGTTTTAAACGTGCGAATTGCAGTAAGCCACAGTTGTAATCGCGAGCGTACAAAGTCGGCGTGCGAGATACGCATGCACAATAGTTGCGCAAAAGCTATGATATCACTCGCTAGTTCAGGCCGGACGAAGTATAAAGTTGTGGGTGAGCTGGAATTTGCTCAGGTGAACCAAACAGAAACTTTGCTGATTTGATGTTGACTTAGAACTTCATACATAACTTATCTTGACTTATATGCTGTGGTTTGCATTTTATTTAGGACCAAGAAGATCTACCCTTTGAGAAGAGTGAAATTCTAGAAATTATAGAAAAGACAGAAGATCAATGGTGGAAGGCAAGGAATCAAAGGGGGCAGACGGGCATGGTGCCAGTTCCATATATAAGACGGGTAAGTCATGCCAAAACAATAATTTTACCAATTTGCTTTTGAGGGTGCTTATGCCGTGGATCCAGAGTTATATTTGAGAAAGCAGTTCTAGTGTTATAGTGCAGGTATTTGTCAAGGTTTTGTTAACAGCAACCTTTGGTGATGATGATGATGCTTCTAAATGGATGCAAGACTTTACGGAAATTTCCAGAATTCCAGAAATTTGGCCGTAATTTAAAAAATTCTGGAAATGTAATTTTTTTTTACACTTATGGACGTGGGTGATCATTATTTCAGCATAAAAGCATACTCACATTTTTGGTAGGGGGATACTCTCCTTTAACTCCTTTTGTAGCCTTCTGTATGGACGATTCCGGATTTCCCGCATAAAGATTTAGCGTCGTGCGCAAGTGTTTGGCTGCTGGGGCAAGGGCTGGATTAAATTTTCAGGAAATTAATGATATGCTCATTTACATCCCCGTACTACAGAATGCTCAAGGAATTGAAGGTCACAGATCATAATTACTAGATATTCTATAACCCTAAATCACCCCACCTGTTTTTTGCCTATGTGGGGGGGGGGGGACGTGCCAACCTAACAGCAACAGAATGACATCAACTTGAGTAACCTGAGTGCTAGTCTTATTCAAAGACTTAACAGTAGGAGGGCGCTCTTACGCATATCGAACGGTCACAGACTTGACTTAAGGCTAGGCCTGGTCACGAATATTTAAATCTAAATGACTGTTATTGGAAATTGCACTGTTTTGCATCAAGGTTAATCCACTAACCTCAACGGATTTTGACGTCAATAATTAAAGAGCTTTTGAACAAAGGTTTAAGCCGGGGTTTAAGAGCTGATTTTGTAATGTCACTGAGACGGTGACTGCCATAGTAAATGCACATAGCAGTTCCCAAAATTACCGTTTGGAAATCCCCAATGCCCAAATTGAGCAGATCGTGTCCTACCCCCCGGAATAAATTAAGAAAGAGAAAAGCAACAGAAAGGTGTGGGGTTGGGTGTGGATGTGAACCAGGTAACCCTTGATTGCCAGGTCTTATAGTAAGGATTGGTGAGTCTCGAGTATGTTGCTGTCACAGCCAGCAATTTTGTGCCTACACTAGCATTTGTTTGATGATGCAATCACATCTATGGGACTTTTTTCTGGTCAGGTTCTTCAGGCCAGGAGGCCAGGAGGACCTGCTACTGGTATCCTGGTAACCAGTACTACCTGTCCCAGGGCCGGGTTGTCGGCGGCTAAACCGACTCCCCCATCAGGTTTTTGTCTAGAAAACCGATGAGGAGGGTAGCTGGTTACCCTGGTAGAACTAAAAATAAAATCTACCTGTAAGAGCGCCAGCTCTGGAGAGCTAAAGGCGGTCATCCAGCACTGCTTTATATGCTGCCTTGCATTTGGGGGAGGGAATCCCCAAAGGCTAGGGCCACCGCCGATAACGGTGGTTCGACGTCAGGAAGGGCATCCGGCCGATTTAAAACCGCTCCAAGAAATCCTCATGAAGACAAATACAAGAGGGCACCAACCAGCCCGAAGGTTGGGGTGGGTGTCACCTACCTACCATAAGAAGAAAGGTGAAAGGAATCACCCCGGGCCGCGCAAGCGTTGCTTGCATCATGACAGCTTAAAACCTGACGAGCGGCTCGGGGTGAGGGTTGGAAGTCTGAATGTAGGGAGCATGAGAGGGAAGGGTGTGGAGATTTGCGAAGAGTTAAGGAAGAGGAAGTTTGATGTGTGTGGTGTACAGGAAGTGAGGTGGAGAGGGGAGGGGGCTAGGATGGTGGGAGTTGAGGGAAGGAAGTATAAGTGGTGGTGGGCAGGAAATAAGGATGGATTGGGGGGAGTGGGAGTATTGGTTAAGGAGGAACTGTGCGAGAAGGTAGTGGAGGTGAGAAGGAGGAGTGATAGGGTGATGACGGTGGTAATGGCTTTTGAGGAGGAGGTAGTGAGGCTCATTTGCGGCTATGCTCCGCAGAGCGGTAGAAAGCATGAAGAGAAGGAGCATTTTTATGATGAGATGGCAGGGGAATGGGATATGCAAAGTGTGGGTGAATTAGTTCTCTGTGTTGGTGATTTCAATGGACATGTGGGAAAAGGGATCGATGGGTTTGGGGGGGTTCACGGAGGGAACGGTTTTGGCGCTAGGGCAAGGGCGGGATTAAATTTCAGGAAATTAATGATATGCTTCATTTACATCCCCGTACTACAGAATGCTCAAGGAATTGAATGGTCACGATAATTAATACTAGATATCTATAACCCGAAATCACCCCACCTGGTTTTGCTATGGGGGGGGGGGGGGGAGGGGAACGTTGCCAACAACAGCAAACAGAATGACATAACTTGAGTAACCTGAGTGCGGTCTTTTCATAGACTTAACAGTAGGAGGTCGCTCTTCGGCATATCGAACGGTCCACAGACTGACTTAGGTAGGACTGGTCACGAATATTTAAATCTAAATGAATGTTATTGGAAAAGGCAACTGTTTTGCATCAAGGTTAATCCACTAACCTCAACGGATTTTGACGTCAAAATTAAAGAGCTTTTGAACAAAGGTTTTCAGCCGGGTTGAAGAGCTGATTTGAATGCCCTGAGCCGGGTGAACTGCCATCGTAAATTGCACATTAAGCAGTTCCCAAAATTACCGTGTGGAAATCCCAATGACCGACTTGAGCAGATAGGGTCCTACCCCGGAAAAATTTAGGAAAGAGAAAAGCAACAGAAAGGTGGGGGGGGGTGTGGATGTGAACCAGGTAACCCTCCTGATTGCAAGGTCTTATAGTAAGGATTGGTGAGTCTCGAGTATGTTGCTGTCACAGCCAGCAATTTCGTGACTAACACTAGATTTGTTGATGATGCAGGTCACATCTTGGGACTTTTTTTGGTCAGGTTCTCAGGAGGAGGACAGGGGAGGCCTGCTACTGGTATTCCTGGTAACCAGTACTACCTGCCAGGGCTGGGGATGTCGGCGGAGAAAACGACTCCCCATCCGGTTTTAGCTCAGCATACGTAGTATGCAGAGATATTGTTATGGCAATGTGTTGAAATCTATTACTATGTATCTATGGATGTATGTATGTATGTATATGGATGTATGTATTGTATTATGTATGTATTGTATCTATGTATCTATCTATCTAGCTATAGTGCGTCTGTCTGTCTGTTGTCGTCTGTATGTCTGTCTGTATGCGTCTGTCTGTCGTCTGTCTGCTCTTAACACGTGCATAGTGCGTCTTGTTGACAAACGCTGGGGACGATTGCAGCGAAATCGGGTTCAGAATAATCATTACTCAAGGCCAGGTGGGATGTGGTGTTCACAAGGATTGGGTCAAAGGTCACGTGCGCCAATAAAGGGGCTCTTTGAAAAATCTATAAAATGGCTTCTTGTGCCACAAATCTCAATTGGTTATAATCAGTAGACTGGTTTAGTAGACAGAACAGATGACCCAAGGTCCATATGGGGTGTGCACAGATTGGGTTCATAAGCGTTAACATGGGCATATTAAGGGGCATCTCTTGAAAATTCTAAAAATTTCCCTCTTGTGCCCACATACATACATGCTATTATATATCACCTAGATCTGGTTAGAAGAACCGCTGACTTAAGGTCCATATGGGGTGTTCACAAAAGATTGTGGGTCAAAGGTCATGTGGGCCGAAAAGGGGGCAATCTTGGAAAATCTATAAATCCCTTTTGTGCCCTAAATCAATGATTATAATGCACTAGACTTGGTCAGAGAAACCGCTGACCCAAGGCCCATTGTGGGGGGTTCAAGATTTGGTTTCAAACGGTCACGTGGACTCCGATATTAACGGGGCATTCTTTGAAAATGCGATAAATTGCTTATTGTGACACAAATCAATTGTATAATCAGGAACTTGGTTAGAAGAACTGCTGACCCATGGTCCATATGGGGTTTTCACACATTTGGGTTGAACGGTCAGGTGGGCCAATAAAGGGGCATTCACTTGAAAATCTATTATTTCATTCGTTGCCCACACAAATCAATTGATATAATCACCAAATGTGCTCAGGAAGACCACTGACCCAAGGCCCCTATAGGAGTGTTCACAGATTGGGTGAAAGGTTCATTGTTGGCCGATTAACGGGGCATTCCTTGATGATCCTGAGATGGGGCATATACTAAATAGTAGGCCCTTGGTCTCACAGGATCTTCTGGGGCGCACTATTCTCAACCATCTCCATCATGGAGCAGTATATTATTTGTATATATTAAATGCCAAACCACGGGTGCTACTCCTAAACGTCTCTTACTTATGCTCATTGTGGGGGAACTTTCAAGATAATATCTCCACAATGGAAAAATGTTGTGACCCCCGGGTGGATGTCAAATGAAGAGTGAGAAATAAAGAAACTATAAAATGTAAACCGGGGGGTGCTACTCTTAAACGTCACAAAGATCATGTGGGGAATTTTCACGATTAATGTCTCAAACAATGGAAATATTGTGCCCCCAGGGTGGTGTAACAATATAATAACTGATGAGCTACAGCAACATTGGTGCTCTTGTTGTTAGAAAAACGAGGAGGAGCGGTGCTGGTTCCCCTGGTAGAACTAATATAAAAATCACCTGTATAAGAGCGCCAGCTCGGAGAGATAAAGGCGGTCATCCAGCACTTGTTGATATCGCTTGCCTGCATTTGGGGGAGCGGAATCCCCAAAGGATAGGGCCACCGCGATAGACGGTGGGCTGTCGACGTCGAGACGGGCATCCGGCCGATTTAAAAAAACGCTCAAAGAAATCCTCATGAAGACAAATACAAGAGGGGCACCAATCAGCCCGAAGGTGATGTTGGGAGTGGGTTTTTATTGTCACCTACCTACCATAAGAAGAAGGTGAATGAAAGGAATCACCCCGGGCCGCGCAAGCGTTTGCTGAATCATGAAGTTAAAAACTGATGAGGGCTAGGGGTGGAGGGTTGGAAGTATGAAGTAGGGGCATGAAGGGAAGGGTGTGGAGATTTGCGAAGAGTAAGGAAGAGGAAGGTTGATGTTGTGTGGTGTACAGGAAGTAGGTGGATAGGGAGGGGGCTAGGATGGGGGGAGTTGAGGGAAGGAAGTATAAGTTGGGGTGGGGGCAGGAAAGGAAAAAATGGATTGGGGGAGTGGGAGTATTGGTACGGAGGGAACTGTGCGAGAAGGTTAGTGGAGTGAAAGGAGGAGTGTCGGGTGATTGACGGTGGTAATGGCCTTTTTGAGGAGGAGGTAGTGAGGCGCATTTGCGGCTATGCTCGCAGAGCGTTAGAAAGGCAGAAAGAGGAAGGAGCATTTTTATGATGAGATGGCAGGGGAATGGATATGCAAGTGGGGTGAATTAGTTCTTGTGTTGGTGATGTCAAGGGGACATGTGGGAAAAGGATCGCATGGGTTTTTTGGCGGGGTTCACGGAGGGAACGGGTTTGGGCAGGGGGGGAAGGGCGGCCAGAAAATCCCAAGTTCAGGTCGCGCATTGGTTAACACGTTAAAGCGGGAAATCATGACAAAAGAATTCTGAATTTTTATATGTTGGCAAGGAAGATTTCTTATTCCAAAACCGTTGGAGTGAAGAATCAACTCCACTGGAAGGTTGGTTCTGATTGTTTTGTTGAAGAATAACGAAACGAGGACGAGGTGTATGTGGGGTCATGGGAACAATCATGACCGACCCACATCAAAGCACCCAAATTGGTTGTGGTTTGCACTCCCGGTATTTCTGTAATTTCTGTTGACATATTTGCGAGTTGCTATAATGAATGAGGCTTGGCCGACCCACGACTGGGTTTTGGGAGAGAGAGGAGAGTGGAGAGAAGAGGAAGAGGAGAAACCTGGAAGGAAGGATGGTTAGAGTTTTGTCTGAGAAGGGATGTGCATAGCGGACATACGTTGGTTTAAGAAGAGACAAAGGAAAGTTGACCTTAGTTACAGGAGGAAACGAGTCGAGATTGATTTTGTGCTTGTGGGTCAGGAGGTAAGGAGAGGCAGAAAGTTTTTGAAGAATGCTACGGTAATTCCCCGGGAATTACAACATGAGGTGGTGGTTGCCCGGGGGACAAGTGGAAGGTTTGAAAAAAGTGGTGAGGAGGGTAGTGCATGTGAGGAGGAAGTATGGAAGCTTGAAAGAAGAAGAGCAGAAAGAATTTTGAGATGAGAGTGGCGGAGCTTGTGGGGGATTGTGTACCGATCGGTGGGGTGTGTTTTAAGGAAGGGGTGTACAGGAGTGTGATTTGTGATGAAGTGGGTGGGAAAAGAAAGGAGAGGAAGACAGGAAAGATACTGGGTGGTGGAATGATAGGTGAAGGCGGCGATAGGGAGAAAGACGGAGCGTATAAGGGGAAATGAGGAGAAAAAAAAAAAAGGACGGAAGAGAATAAGTGAGGTATAAGAGATTTGAATGAAGCGAGCAAAGAAAGTGGATGCGAGGGCTATGAAGGAGGAGGCAGAGAAGGGGGTGATTGAGTTGAGGAGACCCAAACAAGGGTCTAGTTAGTGAGGCAATGAAAAAGAAGGAAAAGTTTGAAGGGGGAAGAGTATGAGAGGAAGTGATGGGAAAAGTGGAACTAGTGAGAAGGATAGAGGCAGGGTCTGGAAAAAGAGCCATATGGAGAGAATCATGATGAGGAGAATGAATGGGATAAGAGGGTGGAGGCGGATGTGGTGGAAGGGCGTCGTTGAGAGAGTCAGTAGGAAGATGTGGTAAATGCAATTGGAGAAATGGAAACAGGGGAAAGGCTGGGACCTAGGAGGTGAGTGTTGAGAAGATTATTGCAAGTGGAGAGATAGGGATTGGTGTGATGATGGAGTTGTGTAAGAGGTGTTTAGAGGCGGAAGAATGCCAGTGGAGTGGGCGGCTGTGAGTGTGTAGTTCCAATATTTAAGGGAAAAACGGGGATGACATGAGCTGTGGTGCGGATATAGGGTGAAGTTGTTGGAGCCATGCGATGAAAATTGAAAAATTGTGGAGGAGAGGTACTAGAGAACAGAATCCGGAGGATTAGTGAAAGTGGATGAGATACAGTTTGGGTTTATGCCACGGAAGGGAACGATAGATCCAGTGTTCATTTGAGGAGGATGCATGCACAGGGGAGCAGAGGAATATCGAGCAAAAAGGGAAGAAGCTGTATATGTGCTTTGTGGACCTGGAGAAGGGCCTTTGTTAGGTGACCGAGGAAAGTGATGGAGTGGGCAATGAGGAAGAGGGGAACCAGAAGGGTGGTTAGAGCGGTGATTTGAGTTTATGAAGGAGCAACAAACAAGAGTTAGGTAGGTCTGAGGTGTCGAGGGAGTTGAGGTAAGGTGGGTTTGAGGTGAAGGGGGGTGTGCATTCAGGGTTCTGTGCTGTCGCGTTGTGTTGCCCAATTGTGGTTGATGTGGTCGGGAGAGAGTGCAAAAGAGGTTGATGAGTGAGATGCTGTTGCTGATGATTTAGTTTTAATGTGGAGACAATGGAGGGTTTTGAGGGAGATGTTTTGGAAAGGTGAAGAAGGCATTTTTGAGAGTAAGGGCCTGAAGGGTAAACATTGGGAAGACTAAAAGTGATGGTGAGTAGGAGGGGGAGGGGGAGAGGTGTAGTGAGTAAGGTGGACCCATGTGGAATATGTGGAAAAGAGGGTGAGGGCAAATTCAGTGTGGTGTGAGAAAATGTGGAAATGGATTCATGGGAGATGCACAAAGAGAAGAGGAGAGGACCCAGTTTGGCAAGGGACTTTGTGTGTGGGAAGATGGCAAGAGAAGGGGTTGAGGGAGTGGGGAAGGATGTGGAAAATTTGTGTGACGAGGTGGAAACAGTGAAGGAGGTCACATACTAGGTGACAGGATAGTGCGGGTCGTGGATGTGAGGCGGATGTGACAGCCAGAGTAGTTATGGTGGGTGAAGTTTAGAGAATGGGAGAGTTGTACTTGGGAGAAGATTTCCTGTGAAGATGAAAGGGGGTGGTGTACGAGGGTGTGAGAATCAGTGAGATGTATGGGAGGTGAACATGGGGCCTGAGTGAAAATGAGATGGGGATTTGGAGAAAGGGCAGAGAGAGCAAGGTGAGAGCCACTCGTGTGGTGTGAATGAAATGATGATGGAAAGAAGACTGAGGATTTAATGGTGTTGGCTTTGAAGAGGCGGCTGACCGATTGGGGAAGGCGAATGTGCGGTAATGGTGTAAGATGGTATGGGAACGTGCTGAGAAGGATGAGGGAGCATGTTAAAAAGGCTTGCGTTTGAGGTGGGTTTGGTGAGGAAGGGGGCCGACCAAAGGGACATGGAAGGAGAAGCAAGTGGAGGAGGAGATTAAGAGGGTTGGGTTGAGGATGGGGGAAGCATTGAACGGGTGAAGTGAGGAGGGAGTAAGGGCGATGCTACAATGTGAGGTGAATCGGCCACCCCGGTTGCGGGGAACAAAAAACCGATTTAAAAACTTTTGGTTTTACTATACACAACAGTGTTGTAGGGTTTTATAGGGTGGGATTAGAGTAGGGAGGGGGGTAAATACAACTTGTATTATTCGGGTCTTAAAATATGGAGAGGTCGGGGTTACTTGGGCAAATATGGAGGGGTGAGCGTTTGCACATATAGAGGGATGGTAACTTGGCGGAGGAGGTAAAATCAAATTGGTCATGTAATCCCCTGTACGGTTACAGAGATTGAAGTTTTATATAGATCCCAGGCCTCTTGAAAATGCCAACAAAAAAATAATATAAATTCTACTTGGGAAATATGGTCCCAAAATGCATCCCAATCATTCATTAAGGTGAACCATAAGAAAACATTTGAACAGAAATTTGAAGAGCATTTCATGGGACACCAGCCCCTCGTGTAGACCCTCAGCTATTTTGGCCATTTAGGGCAATCGGCAAAGCGGTCTTGAATGGTGGTAGGGAAGGGGTCATACTTTACATAATTTTGTTAGCTGCATTTTCAATTGGTTATAAAATGAATACATGATATAAATTAGCCAATCAAGTGGTTGTTTGAAAGTCATTCAGTGCTCAGGTGGTTAAAGTGCATGCAGAAGAAAACAAACTGTAAAGACCCCCAATACCTACACACCCTAATAAAATGAGACATCTTATGATATCACATAGTGGAAGACGGTACTTAGGCTGTACTGCAGACATCAAACTTCATGTGTAAATTTCATGAAAAGCCAGAACTGAGTGGTGCATAGGTGTGTTTTAATAACATGACCTACCATGTGTGTCAATCAGTTGCAATCAGAGATATGACTCAAGGTTAGTCACAACGACGCTCAGAATCTATTCGGTTTTGGAGAAGAAACAATGTTTTCAGTCAGGGTAATGTACAAAAAAAACTTTGATTAATATCCAAACAGTGAAAAAAGTACCACATTTGTAGGTCGTCCGATAGGAAAGACCTTATGACAGCATGATTCGTGTGTATTTCAGGCTGTTACTCGGGCTGTGTGTGTGTGTCAAACTTTTGGTAAACACTTTTGGTTAAAATGTTGTCAAGCTTTTTAGCGCAGTGATTGATAAGTTTCATACTTGGTATAGCATGCTTATACAATGATCTGTAATGGTCCGGCTCATAGTCGAAGTTCATTCAGGGGTCACGTAGGATCTTTGACCACATAATCGACACCTACATGAATTGACCGCTTTCCTATTTTAAAACTTAAAATTCAGTCCCCAGGAAATATGTGTACCTTGAACAAAAGATATCACCTTTTAGTGATGCGACATGATAGGTTCTGCTCAAACACCGAACTACCGAATGCCATTGAAAAGGTTCATCAGGATTCATTGTGACATACGTTTCCAAGTTTCTCTTATAAATCTAAACAGTCCCCCTTTGGTCTGTTGGTAAATCTCTGCCTGATTAGGCGAGAGACCGTTTCGAGGCTGTGTATTTTTCGTCTGTATTTAGTTCTCGCTAGTTTCCCAAGCCTTCTATATAATATTTGTCTAATCACTTTGAGTTTCACTTCATCATAGATTCGGCCTTAATCATGCTTGTAGGCCACCCTTTCTAAGAATAAAATCCCAAAGAAGTCCATAACTGTAGGTTCTGCAACTTATAATGATTCGGGGTACCCTAATTGGAGTAGAGCTAAGATACACATGGAGTACCTGAGTAGAGGTTTCTGTAAGACTCTGGGGTTGGAGACATGCCACTGGTAATGTTATATATTAAAGGTGCATTTCGATACCACTCCCTTGGGACCCCCCTGAATAGATTTGATATTCAATGAAGGCATTTTTTTTTTTTTTTTTACAATCATGACAATATGATAGATTTCTTCTTCTGTGTGAGATCAGTGATGCTGTATGGAAGTGAGACACGGTGTCTGAGTGAAAATGTGGGGATTCTGATGACAGAGAGAGCAATGAGAGAGCGATGTGTGGTGTAGGATGAGGACTGAGAACTTGATGCAGATGTTGTGATTGGAGGAGCCTATGCCCGTTGGCAAAGGCGAATAGTGTTAATTGGTATGGGCATGATCTGGGACGGATGAGGGCATGATTTTTAAAAGGGGCTTTTGAGTTTGAGGTGGAGGTTTGAGGAGGAGATTACGTCAAATAAACTTTGGAGAAGCAAGTGGAGGAGGAAGTGAGTAGGGTGGTTTGAGGATGGAGGATGCATTGAATCGGGTGAAGTGGAAAGGAAGGAGTAAGGGCGTTGCCGAATGTTAGGTGAATCCGGCCACCCTCGTTCACGGGGACAAAACCGGATGTAAACTTTGATTTACTACTACTACTACATTGTTTTTCCGAAAATTTGAGCCCTCAAATCCATTTCCATTCCCAAATATAATAAAAAAACTGCTGTTTTAATTTATGGTTAACCTCTATTAGCACAGTAATTGAATAAAAACCGCAGTTTGTGCCATGGTGACGTTGGGTTGAGTTTGGGGCATTACATTTCAAGTGCAGGCTCTCATATCAAGTAGAGAACACAACAGACAAAAATCGGAACAAGCACCTTATCATATCAAACGGCAGAAAGAAGGTACTGTGAACCATCAGGTGGATAAAAGGTGGGTTCATACTTCATTGGCATATGTCGGCTGGTGCTAGATTTTCGCACATGTTTTCACTTAATGCCTGTGTTTATGCACCCAGCCCGCAAAGCATTTTAGAAAGACTAGCGTCGTCTGACATCTGCTGATTATGTATGAGCTCACTATTACAGTGCACATCAAACAATGTCAGTTCAATTCTGACTTTACTATTTAACTATTATATCGTATATTGCTTATATATTTTGCCGTTGGTTTTTGTTTCAGCATCAAGTTGAACAGAATTATAGGCAGATTAACCCAGCACAACCGCAATGGGCTCTGGTAATGAAAGATAGGACACCTAGTGCATATGACAACACACAACTCAGAATACAAGTAAGTGAGCAATATGTTGTTATCAGAGATGCAAGATTTCTGGAAATTTCCGGAATTCTGGAGATTTGGCCATAATTTAAAAAAATTCTGGAAATTAAATTTACATTTCTGGATTTGGATGATGTTATTTCAGCATGCTTACCCCCATTTTTGTAGGGGATATACCCCTGTAACTCCTTCCATAGCCTTTTGATTGGACAATTCCCACATAAATGTTTAGTGTCGTGTGCAAGCATTTAGACAGTGGGCCAAGGGCCAGACCAACTTTGAGACAACTTCTGATATGCTACTTGCATCCCTGGTTGTTGTAATTATTGGTATAATTGCATTATACCCATGCCAAGTTACACTTCATCATGCAATTCCTGTTTTTTATTCAGATTTTGCAAAGTGCTCCAAGATACCAACCGAGCTGCTTGTGTCATTAGATAAAAAGCTTAACCCTCATCGACTTACACCATTTTGGAAACAACCCACCCAAGAATCTTTTATTAAAGGGGGATGCCCGATTTAAGTAGATGACGTTTAAATCTGATAGAATGGACTTCACCCCAAAAATCCACCCGTAAATTGTTGTGCCAATAATTTCATCTGTTTTGATTTGAGACCTAAAAACGTGCTTTTGTAAGCCCCAGAGATGCTGTGTAAAATTAATATGGTCGCCAAATGGGACATATTTTCGCTCAGGCATTCTCAAACTAAACATCCTTTAGCCCTAATATTCACAGGGTAACTGAGACAAATAGTAGATTTCTTCTGATTATCAAATTTCGACCACTTCCTGTAAATTTGGGGTCCCTGGACGAGACTATTAGCGATTGGGCCATGGACCTTTAATCTTTCCCTGGAGATAGCCAGCACCCACCGGTGTTGAAATAACCCGTGTACGCTTGGCTGGATTGATCCAGCGACCTCCATATTACTAGACTGGCGCTCTTCCAACTGAGTCTATCAGCCTGGTTGGTAGAGCGTGATAGATCTAATCTATAGGAGTTAGGTTTGAAAGGTGTCCATTCGCTTTCCTAGCGGAAGCATCAGAATGGTATATTTTACATATACAATTTATATTTGTTTTTGAAAGAATTGATAAATATTCGTCCTTTTCTACGCCGGAGACTAAGTACGTTAAATTTTTAACACATCTAAGTTGGGGTGGTTACCACTTCCCCCTTGATTCTCCTAATTAAAATCCAGTCACTTAATAAATTTGGTACCACAGGATAGCTTTAGAGTATCTTCATTTATTTGGTATTAAATAAGTCCAACATTCCCAGTATTCATATGTGTCATAAGTTGTCATCATATGTCACTAGTTGAAGTAAAGGAGGATAAAAGAGAATTAGCATTGAATTCTAACAAAGAAGCAACTTTATTTTTACAGCCTAACAAGTAGGATATAGATACATGAAGGCATGCTTAATAAGATATATTGGCAGTGAAATAGTATACTTGAATTTTTTAGTTTGGCTGTGTTATCTTTGCGTTTTCTAGGTTGCACAACCTTGAAACAGCATGTTGGCTTCATAATCAAAGCATAACACACACACAAGTAAAAGTGCACAGTCAAAATACTAACACATATAGAGATGTTTTATGAGATCACTTACTACAAAACTCTAACTTAACAAAATATAGTCCTTGTTGAAATAAACGGCTGTAATGCAGGGACAAAATACTTTTGGGGCAACGGGGGGCTATTTTAACAACTTCTTCTGCACAAAAAATAGCCCTCGTAGTGCATTTTACCATAGGCCAAAATTTCTCACAGGGGCTATTTTGTGAAAACTGAGGGCTAATCGCCCTTAACCCTCGTTTATTTTGTGCCCTGCTGTAATGTTAATTTACACCTTACGAGCTGAACAGCAAGATGAACATTCAGAAGAACCAGAACCTCATGTGCTTGTAATTGGGTAAGCATCCTTTGGTCCGGTGGATACAATGACCGACTCATGACCAAAGTCCTATGGTTGATGTCTTGCTGAGGCCGAGTGTGTGTTGCCACGTGGGGCAGGCAGCTTTACCACCGTCACTTGCTTCTCTCCACCCAGGTGCAAATGGGGAGCTGTTAGGCATATTGTCCTTTGAGCGCCGCCCAAAGGTTGTGAGTATGCCTTGGGCATTTGTAAGATAGCTGACATATTCTAGTGGCAGCGGAGTAAATGTAAAGCCTGTGTGATTACGTTGTGAAAGGCGCTATATAAATGTCACATACATAAATTTAATGAAAGCAGTCAAAATAATGAGCATGATCCTGTTATTGAACCTGTTCATCTGTTGAAACATAACATGAATACATAACTTTTGGTTTCTTTTTCTATCACTGATGTCCTGTGTTCTTTTGTTCCCTCTTTCCAGAAAGGAGATCTGATCAAGGTCTTGACACAAAACGTGAGCGGGCAATGGGAAGGTGAACTGGAAGGCAGAAAAGGATTTTTTCCATTTAACTATGTCAAACTTTTAAGTCCAGATGAACTCGAATCACACCTGGCAGGTCAGGCCAACGGGCCTGATTAAACTTGGTAACAAACAGACAGACTCACAGACACAGCTGGCGCCCTCAATTAATGCGCATACTGGCTAAAACGCTCTAAAGTGATTTGATTATGCCAGTACCCGACTTAGCTCTATTTTGCCCTTTTAACTCAAGGCTGACACTCCTGGTGGTTACTGCTATATATTAAAATAGGAAGTGACATGCACTGCAGCATGCATCAGCACAAAGCCATCAAGATGCTGACTTTACTATGCCCAGATGTAGTTAAATATGCTACCTACACAGAACGTCACAAGTAAACTACACTCGTGCTATTATATAATTGACAGTAGGTTTGATAAATAAAGCAGCCTGAAGTTTGAAACTGGACCCATCCATATCTGTATTACGTATACATGTTGACTGCGAGGCATGTAAAAATTGCAGCCCGTATTGCACGCACATCCTTTACTGCCACAAAAGGCGCCACCAAGTGTCAGCAGTAACAGCTTCGTGAGGGAACAATATGCTACTACTACTACTGCATCAACTGTGTTCATAGCAACCATTTTGTGCATTAAGTGCACTGTGCATTGACAGCCATAGCTGAATCCCAAGGGCATATAAGTGTAGTTTACATCAATTACACATTAATTCTCGTAACTATGGTAACTGCATTGTGCATTGAGTGTACTGTGCATTTCATCTGACGTACCAGAATCCAAGGGTGAATCAAACTATAGGTTAGCTGTTCAAATCGATTACACGTTACTGCAATTTCACCGTGCACTGGGTGCACGGTGCATCGTCGACTGCATCTAGCATCGACCGTACATACCCAGTATCTTACGAAGATGTCTATTCTGGAATTTGTTCCGGAGTATTAATATATGACTTTGTGTTGTCATGGTAGCCTTATCTTTTGTAAAGGCTATCCTCATTTTGTGAGAGTACAAATACCAGTATGCAAATCATATACATTTAACATGTTGTATTTTCTATCAGTGTTGTTCAAAAAAAAAATCGAGGAATTACTGCAAGAAGGACCCATCTGCAATAGCTGCCATTTGTCAGTTGTGTTGTTATTAAGTGTTATACCTGCCAAATCTAACACCTGGCAGCTATTGCAGATGGGGCCTCTTTGTCCTAAACCCTCTAAATAATAATGGCCAAGGAAAATTTGTGCATTGTTACATTAGAAAAACAAAAGAAATTAGAGTGTTCGTCTCCTAATTAGATGTCACTAACCCTAGCTGTGTTATTGCTGTATGATGTCAGAGATGCATGCAGAATTCAACAATGTAATTTGTTTGGAGCGAAGCCAAGGATATGATGTTGTTTATCACCCATTCTAAATCCTGTATACACTTAATACTGTGTCCATGAAAGTTGTGAGGGTAGGTGTGCTATTTGATGGCATGGATGATGTGGGTGTGGTTGCTTCAATGGCTTGTTTCTTAATAATTACCCTACCACCAGCCCAACTCAAACTTGTGGAGCAGTCTAGTGATAAACTATCCTGCTGCCAATAATTGAGTCCATATCTTTTTTAGCCTCCAGTCCCCCCTCCCCCCCAAAAAAAATGTTTGGTTAGCATAACAGGTTAACAAAAAGGTTTTGAAGTTTTTAATAACCTTGAAGCACAATAAACACAGAATGTTATACAAAATTAAAACCTATAATTGTTGATTTAAGGTGGGTGACATGATCATAGCCCGATTTTTCATATGTTTTCTCCCTCACATGGAAGCATATCGCCAAAAACATCTGATAACAAATTTTGGTTTAAAATGGACGTCATTTGGAAAGAAGTAAAAATGTGTACTTAATTGACCCGTAGGACAGTGTGTGTTAATAAATGTGGTATACCACATTTGGAGAAGTTTTTTGTTAATAAAATCAAAAGGAAACATTGGGCCTAGATTTTCACTGGGGTAATGAGAAAAATATGAATTTCCTTCTGATATACCAAAATCTTGGTGTGTCCTTGGTGTAAGATATTCATGAGTTAGACTAGAGTAAAGACTCTTTTACAGAATAAAGCTGTACAATCCTAGTAATCCTTTGATTATTTTATAGAAGATTTCATGCTAGGCTAATTCTGTGAGTCTTACATGAAGGATGAACCAAAATCTCTGCTTTTATGGAGTAAAGTAGGGGGTGAGGTTGTTGATGGGTCACCCACCTTTAATGCACTATTTTGGATTAAAACGGTTGGATGGACTTTTCTTTTAAGTGTAGAAAAAAATTATCCAAGTCAGCAGGGTTTTTTTATGGTTGGTTGGGCTAAGTACACTAACAAAATAATGTTTTTAAGGTCTAACCTGTTCTTAAAATCAGATTAATAGCTTTGCCATCCATGATCAGTAGCAAATCAAGCGTTTATTGCAAGGAGGCCCCATCTGCAATAGCTGCCATTTGTCAGTTGTGTTGTTATTAAGTGATATACCTGCCAAACCTAACACCTGGCAGCTATTGCAGATGCAGCCTTTTTGCCCAAAACCCTCAAAATGGAGGCCAAAACCCTTTGGGTCTGTTAAGTTGCAAGAGGGAAACTCATGTAAATGAAACTCATTATTGCCAGTTCCGATAAATTCTTGGACCAGCACAACATGGTCACAAAGTTGAGAATATACAGGACTAAATTTGTAGTTCGTACAGAACAACTTCCAATTATTAAGTGTAACTTGAAATCATTGTTGGTAGCCCCATTATATTTTTATATTTTTTTAACCACATTAATCCACACATCAATTCCAATTAATTGCGTACACTTCAATTCCACAAACTAATCCTCTACTTGTCGGTAACTTATGTAACTAAATTAACACCTAAGTATTTGGCCCTGCAGCCAACCAGATAGCAATTTCTTATTCAAATGTGCTAAAAAATTCCAAAATTATGCATTTTCAGGACCATATTTGGAATCCACATGAAAAAATGCATTAAAACCATTATACAAACAAGCCTAGTCTTGCATCATGACTGAAGGTTATTTTGGAAGCCATGTCAAAAACCACTGACGGTTTCAAATTGGGGTGTTATAACCTATACACAATCAACAGGTATTGGAAAAGGGTAAGATGGAAGCCATCTCAAGACCACTGACTTATCTACCAAGCAGTTTAGTAGCCGTTTCCAATAAGGCCAAGTAAAAAAATAAAACAGTTGAATCGTCGGACTTTGAAACAGTTGGTGAGGAAGGCCCTTATTATTTATTTTTTTCAAAGGTGGCTGCCGTCATCAAGATGGCCACCATGATTATTTTGAATTGGGTTGAGTTGTGGAAATAGTAGTAGCAAAGACGGTTGACATTGTCAACAAAATAAGAAGGATACTCTTTAAAGTAGGTATGAGAGTTCAATAGTGGTCTCTGATATTTTTTGTTGACTTTGTTTTTTTCCCCTTTTTTTTATAGGCTTCTTTTTGGTAGTGTTTTGCTTTTTAAAACAATAAAAAAAAACAAAATAGCAAGAAAAATCGATGCTGCGTCCAAAATCGGAGGGCGGGGACGATCAAACTGGTTTATTTTTTTTACTTGGCCTAATAGCATAGTTCAAAGAGGTCCACTTCATCCAACATTCTGTTCGCTTTACATAGAAAAATGCATGCTACAAGTATCACTTGCCTACATACAGTGTTGTGGCAATAATTAAGAGTTAAATGGAGCATACTGTAATGTTTTTTAATTAATAAAAATCGCCTACGAAGGTTGCAGGCTTAATAATTTTGTCAGTTGCACATGCATACTTTGAGCTGTACAAGCATGCATGAGTGTGTACAAGGCAGGCTTGGTTACGCATATGACAATCTTCTACTTGTAAAAAATGTACTATTTTGTTGTGGGCATCTTTTCAGCAATTACCTATAGCACGAATCCGACGGGGAAGCCTCGCAAGGACACCCTCTACGTCGTCGCCATTACTGGGGGGCATCCCGCCCACCAAACACACAGTACACACACAATACAGCCTCCTATTGGCTTACCGAACGAAATAATAAGCCACATATCATGATAATAAGAATTTACAACCCCCTTTTAATGCAATTTTAAAACAATTTGCACCCATGCCACCGTTTATGTTTTCCATGGATTTTATGGAAGGATGATGTCTGACTGGCCTAAACTGGAATTCCGGTCCAGTGTCCTTACTGTTGTCTGTAAAAATTGAAGGTTATCATCGCCCACTTTGCGTGACGAGAAATGAACGCTGATGTTCAGAAATACGTGTTAAAAAATTGGAATAACGTCCGCGGTGCGAAAATAATTTTTCGTAAAATTCAAACATCCAGACAAAATAAAGTAAATAGATGTTGACATATCCCGTGTACGTTAAACTTGAATCGTTCCCAAAGACCGTCGTCATTTGCTGAAAACCGTGACATCTTCCGATGCGGGTTTGTTGGTGTTTTAGAAAGTACACTTCCGTGCCCATGGATCGATTTCGGGATCTGAACAAAATTAGTCTCTTTTGTGCATGACTGTGCTACGCCGGACTATCAGTACACGTGAATTACCGGCGGTTACCAATGGTATTTAGACTGAATTGGATACTCGATGAGTCTTTACATTTGTGTCATTAGCGAATGAAATTCGCAACGCAGTTTCGTTTCCTTTTTTAACTTTTTATCGCTATTTTGTGGCAGCCCAAGAAATTTACATTTTTTTCCTGAGCCCCCATGATGATAATACCAATGGATAACAGTGAAATAGTGTGGTTTTTGCCGTCAGAACTATCAAATTATCGCCTTCATCTTTGTGTAACACGTACACGTAAACGCGGTGTATAAACGAGAAATGCAAAAAGATGCCCCCCAGGCATGGCGGAATGGTGAGTGCGCCGCCCACGGCGTAGGGGCGATAATGTCCGCCGCGGATTCGTGTATAAGGATAAATATTTTAATTTCTTAGCACTACCCTCCTTCACACAGCATACTGATTGGCAAATTACACATATCTTTCAATGTAACTATGTTCGTTGGCTACATCCGGTTTTACATCCGTTTTTTTTCTCCCCGCTAAACGAGTGTGGCTAGATTCAGCCTCACACTCACAACACTGCTGTGTGAGGATTTATTGGAAGCCAAAAGAATTATTTTACCGGATGCCCTTATATACCAATCCTGTTTTCGGCAATGGGCCCATCATTTGGGCAACCACGTCCACCATGCAAGGTAGCATGTTCTGGATGGCCGCCATTAGCTCTCAATTATTTCAATAACCAGGTGAAAGGAAGAGGGCTAGAAATAAAATATTTGGAAGCTGTATTTTAATTGGTTATTGACATGAAGATATGATGTAATTAGCCAATCCCGAATGCCGTATGAAAGTACTGCTTAATGGGGTTAATTACAAGACATTCTTATTCAGTGGGCGGGGTTTAGTAAGTAAACACGCAATATCATTGGTTGTTGCCTATCTTATATGAGACGATATTAGATAGTGCGTCGCCGCGCAAGTGTATAAGGTTACGCAGTGCACGCAGGTAGTACGGGTTGGTTCATTGTTTACAGCAGGGGAATATTTTTGTTTTTTTAAACTAATATTATTGAAATAAAACTATTTTCGGTGATTAAAACAACCAGAACTAAATAAGAATGAGAATAAAAGATAGAATTTGTTGTTTTGCCTATCTAATATCGTGTCATATTGGATGGGCAGTCCAATATTTTTATCGTAGTGGATAAAAATATTAGATAGGCAAAACAACAAATTCTATCTTTTATTCTCTAATTGACATTGCTTCATGGGGAAACTGTAAAATAATCATTTCAAGAGTTTAGATGCAGAAAATTATATCCATTTTTCCTTAAACAGAGACCTTTATACAAATAACTAATTAGAAAATATGTGCTGCTTCCGTCAATAATTTGTAACTTGAAAATATTGAAAGTAGGGTATGAAATTAAAGCCAGCAGTCCCGGGGTGGGTACTCAACCCAAAATTGGGTACAGGTGTGCGTCCGCTGGGTAAAAAAAATCGCCCCATGTTTACAGTGACCAAATTGTACAAAAATATGACCCATTTATATAGTTGGTTCGGAAATTTCGACCCATTTCTATAGTTGGCTTTGAAATTTTGCACCATTTTCATAGTAATCTTAGCAAAATCGGCCCATTTTCATAGTAACTTCCGGAAATCGGAAAAGCAACCATTTTCATTGTGATTTTATCGAAAATCAGAAAAGTTGACCCATTTTCATAGTAAATTGCAACCAAAAAATGACCCATCAATATAGTGAAAAACGACCCATTGTTATAGTAAGGGGTGAAAATGTGACCCATATCGGCGGCACATATGTACCTACCCTTTTCCACTGAGTAACCCCCCGGGCCAGCAGTATGCACAATATGTTGGCGGTCTCGTGTATCTCAAAATGTTAAAAATGGGGCATATCAATTCTTGCAAATGAACTCTTCGTTCATAACACCGTAACCCAACAACGGAATCGATGATTTTTGGGATTGAGCTTATTTTGAGAATATCTATGCATTAATCTGCAAGGAATGAAATGCTCATAAAATGCTGTTTTAAAATCCCTGGACACAACTGGTTGATTTCATTGGTGGTTCATAGGGTCATGTGATATATTTAGCCAATCAGAACCTGATATGGCAAACTTAAAGGTGCATACATATAGGTCTATTTTGATTGGTTACTCAGAGGGTATATCATATATGTATCCAATCGGAGATTCTGTAAAAAAAGGTGGTAGACCTCAGACAGATATAAAACAGTGAACAAATTCCAAGTGTGTAAGCATGAGCCACTCACTATGAGCTAGTAAATCTCAATTCCCTTGGCACAGTTCCATTCGCCAGTGTATTTAGAAAATACACCCCTTGGTTTTTGGGTATGATATCATACCCAGATCACACAAGGCCAGTTCATGTCAATGTATGTACAAGTACAACCCACTGAACTGTGTCCTTGGTAGATGAGCTTATTATAACTCATAGCGACTATTTGTGACACCATCAAAATGATAAACAAGTATACTTAGTCAAAACTGCATTTCCTTAACAATTGTATTTCAAACATGCACCAGTTTTTGCCATATGTCATTAGAAGATTACCTGTACATATTTACCAATCATTTTCACATTCCAACATTCAATTTGAGTTACAATAATCATAGCCTTGATCAAGGCTGCCTGCTAAGATCCGACAAGCTTGTTATTTTTCACACTGTACTGCATAATTAACATTTATTCTCAATTATTTTGAACATTGTATTTTCAGGTTTGAAATCAGTGCTTCAGCATTTTTAGGGCTACCCTGTCTAGAGAAAGATTAAATAACCCCCCCCCCCAAAAAAAATGGTACACTGCCTGGTGGTCTGTTGCGCACACTGACTGGATCCAGGATCCTACTAGTCTAGGTATAAAACCACAAACACCTGTTGTGGTCAGGTGCAGTGGTTGAACTTATTAAACTCGCTAGTGGAAGCATGGAACATAGGCCAGGTGAAATTGGAGACCTCAAATTAGGTGTTTAATAGAGTGAATTCTCACCATTTTTTTAGTTTTAGAGAGGGGGATATGCTCCACTCTTTATATGATGACATTTATATCAGACGTGTGAACCAATGAATGAAGTTGGTAGAGCGCCTTGAACAAGGCTACAAGGATCAGGGGCGGATCCAGGATTTGAAAAACATAAAAATTACCGGGGGGCTGAAAGGCTGTAACCTTGTCCAAAATGGGCTGATTTTGCAAGATTTTGCAGAATTACCGGGAGGTGCGAGCCCCTCCGTCCCCTCCCTGGATCCGCGCCTGACGAAGGCACAGAAACAAGCCGATTTGCCAAGAGGTGTCATCAGAAATGCATTGACAGCTAAGATTTGTTGTAGATCAACTGCATTGCTTTATTTTAGTACCGAGTCTAGTATAGATTACTAGATGATAGAAGAAAAGTGATCTGAATAAGAGGTATGCTACAGGGGGGTAGGACACGATCTGCTTGATTTGGGCATTGGGGATTTCCAAACGGTAATTTGTGGAACTGCTACTACGTGCATTTACTATGGCAGTCTCTTAAACCTTTGTTCAAAAGATCTTAGTAATATCATGATAAATTAAGAAAAAATTATTGACTTCAAAATCCGTCGGGGTTAGTGGATTAACCCCGCTGCAAAATAGTGTAATTTCCAATAACGGTCATATAGATTTAAATATTCGTGACCAGGGGCCTGTTTCACAAAGATTTACGATCGATTGTAATCAAGCGTAACTCGATCAAGCGTAAGTTTTGAACTTACATTCAAGTTCAAACTTATGCTTGCTCGAGTTAACGCTCGATAAATCAAACTTACAATTGATTATAAGACTTTGTGAAACTGGCCCCAGGCCTAGTCTTTAGTCAAGTCTGTGTGTAACCGTTTGATATGCGTAAGAGCGCCCTCCTACCATTAAGTCTTTTGAAACAGACTAGCATGCCGTTTTGAATTTGCTGTTGCTGTTAGATTGGCATGTCCTACCCCCCTGGTATGGTATCGATTAGTGGAATCACTGATATGCTTCATAAAAAGTGTTGACAAAAGGGGCATGTAACCAGGAGGAAGAGAGTAGCATGGAATTTCTATGTACAAACAATTGACATTTGTTTATCATAATTCAGTGAGTATTATGTCTGCTATCAGCGATGGAGGAAATTATTCCCGTTTTCAGACATTTAATCGAAAACAGTCAGAATTTTGTTTAGAAAACCATGACGATAAATGCAAAATCATGGCAGCCGTTTCCTCTAACGTTCAACACAATAGACCGTATTCAATATGACGTCAGCCACCAGACATGTTGGTGGACAAGATGCATACATTCCAGGACTACAATACATTAAGCTGTCAATCGATCCATGTTTAGCGATTGCACAGGGATCATTGACAGGTGAATGTATTGTAGTACTGTAATGCGTCTATCTTGTCCACCAACATGGCTGGCTATTGAATACTGTCTATGGAAAAACAATGCCATTGAGTAGTGCATATGATTTCTAGATTCACAATGTAAGGTTTTTTTTTTCTGGAAGTGACTTTACACCCAATCTATCATGAAAAAGACTGTTCTTTAACCCCCTTTTCACTAATTTTGTGGATATTACTGCAAATTTAAGTGCTTGTGAAAAGGAGATTTCACTGATTTTAATTGTTTTAATGCCCTGTGAGGCATATACCCACAACTGCAGTTCCACCCATAGGGGTGTGTGGAATGAGTCATCAATGGGTTTGTATATCTTTGCAACAAAGAAATGTGTAAAACTTTCATAATTACCGTAAGCACTCGGGTATAAGCCCACCCCCAAAAGATTTTACTTCAAAATAGGGGGTGGGCTTATACCTGGGGAGGGGCTAGAACTTGGGAGCAAATATCAGATACAAAATTGCAATATCATTTCAAGAGCCAGCAGTAGTAACCAGGAGCTATACCTGTAGTGTAGTTATAGCTAGTTTTGATCTGCAATGAGCAATTTGAATTGTAATTTGTGTAAAATTTTGATCATTTGTACACAAGGCTTATTTTGTGTTTAAAGGGTATTTCTGACATTTGACGTCCATCATAACATCCTGAATGCTAAATTTAACACCTGGCTTATACCCGAGTGTATGCTAGCTCCTGTATTTTCTTTAAAAATTGGGGGTGGGCTTATACCCGAAGGTGGGCTTATACCCGAGTGGTTACGGTAGTCACACAAATTTGAAAAAATAACGACATGTATGAATTAGATGAAGTTATGTGCAAATCTTTACAATATTTTAATTAAACTAATATTTTGCAATTTAAAAAGAAATAACCCAGACTGACCACCAGTTCAGTTGTCAGTAAAAGCTTTGTAATGCTGTGCATTCGAAGGTGCGTGTTCCGATCGTCTTTGGGACCCCCCTGATTTACCCGGAAGTAGTATCGATTTTGATATCAGATGAAAGGGCATATTTTTCTTGTTGTAATTCTGAAATTTGAGCCCTCAAATCCATTTCATTTCCAAGATATAAACAAAAAAAAACCGCCGTTTTAATGGTTAACCATCAATATTAGCACAGTATTGAACAGGGTTTTGCAATATGCATTATTGCTTCTACCATCAAAACTGCAAGTTTGTTTTCCCACGGTACTTGATGGGGCGTATGTGCAAGTGCCAGGCTCTCATATCAAGTAGGGAACGCAATAGACATAAATCGGAACAGGCACCTTTAAACCATGTTTTAAACTATGGAATAGAATGGATGCCAAAAAGACATCTTTCTTTATTGATTTCTTTTTCAAGGGTGTGAGTAAGAAGCATGAGAGTTCATTAATATTGCAAAATTGAAAGGCTTTTGTTTTGATGGCTTGAGGTTAAAACTTGTTTCAAATCAATGGCTGACAAATCTTAAATTTTAATGTCGCCATTTGGTTTAACACAATCATAAAAGAATGTGTCATATGTTAAGTGATATTTTCATTCCAAATCATTGAGTCAACTCCATGCACTGCAAGGGTTGTTAATTTTTTTGGTACGAATAGAGAAGTGTGCCCTGAATGAGGTCGTGTATAGGCCATGGGACCACCCATGGCTCTCCCGAATCAAATCATCAAAAATGGCTTGCCATTTGCAGTCTGTTGTGTTGTACATATTTTTATTAATTTTGGCGTTTTGCCACTTTGATGAGGCCTGGCTGCCGCTGTCTGTTGCAAATTGTAATGCTAAACCTCCAATTCTAAAGGTGCAAAAAAAAAAAAATACCTGTTTATGCCTGCATAGAATCAATGCCCTCAGTTGCATAAAATCATGTCATTGCTAGACACAAAAAATATCCATTTAATAATGTAAATCAAAATATGCGATGTAGGGCCCAGTATCAAAACCTGTGTGTAAAATTACGTTCCGCTTTATAACAACCTGCGGTAAAAAAAATTAATGCATCTTAGACACTGATAAGATTTTAGGCCCAGAATTCATCAAAGACTCTTCCTAAATCAATTTGAATTAGATTGAACACATAACAGTGTTTTGATGTAGACTGCAATTTACGCATGGGTAATTTTGAAACCAGGGCCCAAATTTTAATTTCAAGGGCAAATGCACATACAAGGTTTTTCCAACCAAGGATGCTATCATGAACATTTTGACAATGTTATAATTGTTACATTTCTAATTTGCAGATTTTTTTTTAATAATTCTCTCAAATTAATTTATGGTGGTATGAGTATGCACTTTGTACATGTGATTTAAACATGGGATGAGTATGCAATATAGAGGGATGCAAAACTTTCTGACCACTTGAGTAAATACGGTATCATGTGCCGAAATGTTTTTGCACAATTCAACATTACAAACAGTGAGAAATTCTCTACTATTTTAACCCCTGGTGACTACTTTCCTAGTATCAGCATCTAAGCAGATGAACAGGGTTTTTATTTTCATTCAGCAGTAATTGTACAAATTGAAAAATGCTACATAACTATAGTAGATTCAACCCATCGTGTCACTGTAGTACTTTTCCGAAGGTAGGCATTGAATGAGGGGGAGGTGCAGTGGGGCGAAATTAAATTCACATCAATCTATTGGAACATATGTAGACCAATAGGAGAGGAAAAAATCAATTATGCTTAATGAAAGCATTCTAGTCAACGTAAGTGCATGAAAAACATGGACTAATGTATTTGCTTCAGTGGTATTCATGTAACGGTAGTTCTGCCTCCTCTCCCGACTAAACGTTTACTACCGGTGACACAATGGGTAGCATCTACTATAATATTATCCACAGCTTATAGTATGCTCTATTTGGATGAATTCCTGAACTGAAGATATTTGCAAAATAATGTATATTTTGAATTGTAAGTTTATTTGCCTCTACATTTTTGTGTCGCCTGCCCTAAGGCAGGAGACACATAGGGACTCACTTTGTCACTGTTGTTGTCGTGTGTCTGTATGTGAGAAAAGGGTTAAACATTGCCGTAATATCATCATAATTTGTGGATTTAACCAAACTTGAATCATAGGTGCAACATGGGATCCCATTTGTTGGATGAGGTCAAGGTCGCATACGAGTCAATGGTCAGTGAGGTCAATTGTAAAATAGGTGAAAAATGTAAAATTGACCTCATTTGAAAAGTTGAAGTTCAACTGGAAAACCAAATTTGAATCATATGTGCAACATGGGATCCCTCATTTGTTGATGAGTGTCCAAAGGTCACATATTCAAGGTCAAAGCTCTGTAAGGCCTATCATTCACTACAAACCGCCTGACGCCCCCTTGCAGGCAAAAAACATACGCGTTCCGAGGACCGATGGTATTTTTTAAATGGAAGTATTGAAACTGAATACATATGCACAGATTTACAATACTGGAGAAATCATGCCCAATTGATATTTTAGTCAAACTTGCTACAAATGAAGGTCCATGGCCCCCCCCATCGCTAATAGCTTATCCCTAGGTACCCAGATTTTACCAGAAGTGAACAAAAAATATTGGGTATGAAGGAGCCCACTTTTTATCTCATTTACTCTTTGAAATCTTAGGGTAAGGGTATTTAATTTATAATTAGAGAAGTTCCTCATTTTGGTCAATCAATATTATTTTATTGCCATATCGCAGAATTTAAAAAGTTACACTCTGTATATCATATTCAATATGGGTTAAAATATCATTGTGAAACTTGCAGATGCGGGCATTAGGGTCAAAGCCATTCGTTCAAGGTAAAAACTTCATGCGATTAAATCAGGCCATCCCCAAAAGAGCTCAACTTATCAAGGTGTTACAAGATGTCAAGATGTTGTTTTGTGACGATCTTAGAGTATTTGCCTTGAAATTGTAACATTGGTTACAATCTTAAAAATGATACCTGGCCTGTTGTAGTGCCTAATATAATTGAGGGTATACAATAGTGGACAAAGGTTGCCAGTGTGAAGTACCACATTCCAGTATAACAATAGACACCTGGAGATAAACCTGTTGTGTAATTGTATAAAAAACAGGTGGTTTATGGTAATATTAATGGAATTTGTTAGTGGAGACACTCTACCAACATTCAGGATAACACCTGTAGATAAAACCCGGTAACTGTCACAATCAAACCAGTGGTATGTAGTCCACAGCTGTTTGACCCATGCAAACTCTTGTCATTTATTTTTAGAACAGTTTTAGGCATGGCAACACAATTATGACAATGATTTTTAAGTACGGATCATGTCACAAGCTATTACCTCGAAAGTCAGAAAATTCCATTGTGGAAATCTTGAAAGATCATAATTAGCATGTCTTAGTACCCACTATTGCCCATTCTCCATAGGCTAGACTTTTAAGACAACCAAGTCATGACATTTGCTTAGGAACAAGTTAACATAGTTTTTTATTAAATCCATGGGATATTCATGCACATAATATGCCATCATTGGGCGATTCCAATTACAATAACTGTTAACCCCCAAACCCCTCCAGAGTCACATTGAGATGTAATTAAAAACAACACTACATGGTTTATATCAGGAAAATAGGGCACACTATTTTCCCAAGTAACGGCTATGGGGCCTATCATGCTTCACCCTTAACTTTAGGGGTGATAGGCCTGTAGCCAGTACTTTTTGGGAAATAGTGTGCCATATTTCTTCTAAACAAAGAGTGTAATATGTGGGAAACTTAAATTTGGCATCTGATTAGAGTTTAATACCTTCCTTCTTTTGGTTCTTAAAGAGGTTCATGATCAGTAATGACAGATCAATGTACAAACGAAATCTATAGAGTTGTAAAAATTTGATTTAAAATTTGTTTTGACTAATGTACGCCCACTTTGGTGGTCATTAAATGGGCGTTTCTTTATCCTTTCGTAATATTTTTCCCCAGTTTTAACCCCCTGGATAACTAACTAGAGCTAGTAAATTCTCATTCCTTTTGGTACGTTTCATAGCTAAAAAAATTCATTCACCAATGCATTATAGATTCTCACCCTGGTTTTATGGGTATGATACAAAGCAGATCACACAAGGTCAGTCATGTCAATGTATGTACTTACAAACCCACTGAACTGTGTCTTGGTGGATGAGCATATTGTAAACTCATAGTGACTACCAGCCACTTTGATCGGCTATTCATAGAGTGAGATGAAATGTAATTAGCTAATTCAGGAGTTACTGTAAGGAAATGTGATAATCCTCATGGGGGTTAACCAGTTTGTGATTGGGCTGCATGTGGGTAATCTGTATGAATGCTGATCAGTATTTGGATTGTTAGGTAATGTTTATACAGGTGACCTTGAAAATAGTCTGGCCGCATGGTCAGGGGCGGATCCAGGATTTGAAAAAGTCAATTACCCGGGGGCTGAAAGACTGAAACTTGGTGTGAAAATTCTTGATTTGGGCAGAAGTTTTTGCAGAATTACGAGCGCGGCGCCCCCTCGCGCTGGATCCGCGCCTGAATGATATAGAATTGTTTGTGTTGTTTGCAGTGTCCCAAGACACATTCAGTTGTCACTTGTGCGGTAAAACGTAAAGCACAGGCGATAGTGAAAGCGATCTAAAAGAAGCAAAACTAACTAATAACCCCAAGATTCAAATATGCTACCCAAAACAAAATCTCCATCGCGGCCTTTTAATGCACAATAATGTCTTTAATAATTCTAATAATTATGTAGTTACAGTTCCACTTTCTTATGGCGAGACTTCGAGTTCCATCCACCCCCCAAAGTAGGACAATTTCGCATTGTAGGAAGCAATGAATAAATACGTGTCCGGCGCGGTGGCTGGTGATCAACCATATATGTTTGAACCAGAAACCTCTGACGTAAGGATAAAAAATAATCATTTGCAAGAGGACTCTTTCATCCACTCCAGTTCATAATCACACATACATTTGCTAGAAGTGTTGTTCACAGAATTCCGGATAGTATGGCTGCTGGTTAAGGGTTGTAAGGAGAGGGGGAGGTAGGACCAACACCAACGGCTTAAAATGAGCATGAGCGAATATCAATAAGTGTCAGTTGCGAGCTCATAGGGCAATGTGTGCACCAAAAGAAAACGACGTATTGGGAGAAACACAAGTAGGGCTTGGTGTGGGTTGACTGCAGAGGGGTAGGGGTGCAGATATTTTAATTGTAGCATAAGCGCGCGGCAGTTGATCAATGCCGTGTGGTATTAGTACATTTCGGTAGTGTCTAGGACGAGAGGAAAGGGAACTCGACAAGATTTAACTTCTCAAGACGTAATAGCACGCCGAGCAGGAGCAAAACAATTATTTTTAAAAGCTAACTCAAATCGATAGCTCTTTGCAAATGATAATTTTGAAGCTTTAACATTTTCTCATGGGAAATCGCACGAATTATGTCTTTTATTTGTGTGTGATTTGAAATCCATGTGGTCGGATTGTTGTTAGATGGAATATTTAAATAACATACCTCTTGAAAAAAACCATCTGGGGCTTAGAGAGTTTTTGTGGAAGTTGGGGGGGTGGGGGGGAGTGTATTTTGTGTCTACGCCTGAAAGGTGGACGGGGGGTGGTTCGGGGGTGAGGAGTATATTGACGTGAATAATAAAGGGTACTAGATAAAGACAAGAAGATAGTCAGGAGACTACTGAGATATAGCTATAAAAGAACATTTCGAGACGAAGGGCTGGCAGACTTGGCTACATACAGAAATACACCCCATCAAGTACCGTAAAGAGGTGGGAACAAACTTGCGGTTGTGGTGGTAGACGCAATAATGCATGTAACAAAGCCCTATCAATGTCCTGTGTCTAATATTGGCAGGGGTAGTCTATGGTGTAACCACTAAAGGTGGACTCAGTTTTTTGTTTATATATCTTTGGAAATTAGAATGGATTTGAGGGCTGCAAATTTCAGGACGACAATGAGAAAAATACGGCCTTTCATCATCTGATATCAAAATCGATACTACTGGGGGGGTACGTCCGGGAAAGGTGTAAAACCATAGGGGGGGAGGTACTCACGATAATCGAACAGGCACCTTTAAAATGATTTTATAATTTGACGAGAGAGATATGCCACAGTAAATACGGGATTTTAATTTTACACTAGACAGTCATACGTGGTGAACTGATGAATGCACACTGGGCATTTTCTGCTACCCTATTGGAGTTGTCGGTGGGGCGATTCACTTCAACCAATACAAAAAAGCTAATAACAAAGTTTCATTTCAGTGGCGCTTGAATGGTTTCTTCAAGCGCACCATTTACAAGAGCCCCTAACTCAAGGAAAGCTTAAATTACGTCATCCTAATATATGCAGTATGGTGCACAACGCAAACCCCACGAATATTCCCCAGCAATGGTTTCCTGGATCGATCGTGTTATTAGATGTTTGTACTATGGCGATAATAAATAATATTATACAGGGGAAAATGGACATGGGACGAGTCTAGGAACCCGACGAAAATGTGATCCAAAAAGCATCATCAAAGAATTTACCCCTCATACAGAAAAGGTTTGACACCTCTGGTCAGTGTATTATGGACCCTCTATATCATGGTAGTACTCTCAAATTGTGTTTCACTTTTCAATGGGCCAATTTAATTTTACACAGGGGTCAAACTTTTAAAATGCTCCGATCATGTTGAAAATGCTGCCAGATTGTCCGTTCTAGTCCATAAGGATGTTCCAAAAATGTATAGTTTGTCACCATCTATGACCATGGTTTTGGAGTTATAGGGTAAAAATGGTTAAAATGGTAAAAAAAGGTCAATTTCTTATTTGTACGGGTCAAAAATCGGAAGTTGCTCCAGTTTTGGTTTGAAATGATAGAAAGTTGTTCATCTAGCTTAAGGAATAGTTGTAACATCTAAATGCATGTTACCATGTTATGGGACAGATCGGTCATAGGTTAAGACACTATCAGTGGATTTGCAAAATCAGAAAAATCAAAAAAATCATCACAACTCAGATTTTTGCATGTATGAACAGTACAGGTATCCTAACAAGCCCTGCAATGAGAAGACCAGAAGCAACCTATAAGGACAGATCGGAAATTTTAAGTCTTACTGTCCGTTCGGACACGTATACAAACAACGTAATTGAATGGGGAATCGTATCTTGGAACACTGCCTTTTTTCCTTTTCTTTCCATTCTTTCAGTTGGAAAGGTAACTTATAATGAGAACACATACTTAATCCTTCACTTGTTGAAGCTCTTTCCTCTGCAATTTCAAATATTTTCAAATCACTGATAGTTTCCTTTAACATACCCAATGGGTGTTGACCTTCTTTGACCCTGTTCTCCATAAGTAATGGGGCATTTAACTATACAAACTATACCATTTAGGATCCTCTTACCCTCAGGCAATACTGTCAAGTATTTAAAATAGAATCGTTAACTTTAAATGTTAGAAAACCCTGTACAAATCGAGATTGACCTTTTTTACATTCCATTTTACCGTATAACTCCAAACAATGGTCGTAAGTGGTACGGGACTATACATTTTTTTTCGAATCCTATGGACAATATAGCATGCATTTTAAACTGATTGGGAACATTTTAAAAGTTTGACCCCTGTGTAAACTTAAATTGGCCCCTATTTGAAAAAGTGATACCACAATTTGAAGTACTCACACAAAAAATACACTCGCATTGATGTAGAGGGTCCATATAACTACCAAAGGTGTCAACCTTTTCTGTAATGGGATGTAAACGACCCTTAAATAAAGGCCCCTATGATATTCTGCTCCGTGAACAACCGCGCCCAACAAAAAAGAGGGGAAGCAAAAGGAGGCCGGGGGAGGGGGGCGAAGCAAAAAAAAACCGAGGAGGGCCGGGGGGGGGCCCGGGGGGAGTAGGGGGGGGGGGGGGTAAAGCTGAGGGGAGAAGCCAAAGTGTGGGGCGGAGAAGAATAAAGGGGGGGGGGGGGGGGGGAGAAAAAAAAAAGGAAGGGGGGGGGGGGCGCGACGAGGTGGCATGGGGGGGGGAAACTCAAAAAAAAAAAAAACAGGGGGGGGGCGGGTTTAGTAAAAAAAAAAAAGAACCGGGGGGTGGGGGAAAGCAGAAAAGGGGGAAACAGCGGGAAAAAGAAGGGGCACGGTCTATATGAATAACACAACAAGGGGTTGTGCGGTCCACACAACAATTTTTTGATTCAAGCCTCACAAAAGACATGCCATACTGGTTTGGTCGGCCATCATCGGGTATAGATGAGACTGGGGACAGAGTGTGAAAAAGAATGTTCGGGACATAGGTAAAGTTCGAGACAGTGCCCCAATGTGAATTCCAAATTGGTCTAGGGGGGTTGATTTAACATCAAGTCTTGGGGCATATTTTTAAAGGTGAAGAAGCATAGAATCACTATAAAGTCGGTGGGGCATGGTTAAAACACCCTAAATGGATATACCAGGGTAATGGGTTTGCTTAAAAATGAATAATGGCTGACAGCACACGCGAGGCAAACTGAAAAGCAGCATAAAGATTGCAGGCTTAACAAAAACTTCTTGGCGACGCATGTACATGTTGAATTTACACCAAAAAAAATGAACCCATACACAAGTCGCAATTAACATGAAGTAAAAATCATATACGGGGGTCGTGTGTGGTGGGGATAGGTGGTAAGTACATTTTACAAAGAGGGTATGGGGGGGGAAAGAAAATAGCTAAAAGAAATACACTCCACAAGGGTTGATATTTAACACCGAGCTAGGTGTGGGGGGTATAAAATTTCAGCGGGGGAAGTATATTAGGGGGTTGAATCAGGTTTTAAGGATTTTTTAAAAAAAAAAAAAAAAAAAAAAAAAAAAAATATCATTATTTTATTATCCAGTTGCATTTTTGGGAACATCAACTTTTCCTTCAAAAAGCAGTCTTGAACAAATATGCAAGATTTCCTTGGCAGATGGAGCACCCTTCTTTGCCCACTCTAACCTGCATATTGTCGGCCATGTCCCATGTGGCCACCCTACTAACATCTTTGGTGTCTGTTAAACACGTCACTAGAAAAAGGGCTATTTCCTGCGTTAATGCAAATGTAGCAAGTGCTAATTCTACAACACCGTGTGGCAGGAAATTAGTCTCCGACTCAAAGTCCCGCCTACAACGGTGAATAGGGCAACTCGATCAGTGCGGCGCAGACCCTCTTTTTCTTTTCTGGGGGGGGGGGGCAAATTGAATTCTGGGGGGGCAAGTATCAAATTTTGGAGAGTTTTTACAAAAACCAATTTTGGCTCAAATCACTGATTTTGCCCAAAATTTGTTGTTTTTTCCCCCAAAGCGCCAAATTTTGCCAAAAATCCCCCATTTTTCCTTTTCGGCCGCGGGGGAACTATGGGAGAAAAATTGGGAAAAGCCCCCATGCCCTTCCCCCCCCCCCCCCCCCCCGTGTCGCCGCCACTGTAGGGCACTCGATTCAGTTGACTCGTCACTCAACATTAGTTTTCCATGGCTTTTTTTGGGGTAAACCCCTAGGGTCTCTACACCCTGTATAACAAGACCTGGTATGGAGACTCAACACGTCTCAATCTTGGGTCTGGGGGAATCACCAGGGTGCGCACCAACTGTGGTATTAATTGAATTTGTAAATCCATGGACAAGTATGGTTCGTAATGAGGGCGTAAATGGGTGGAGCCGGATTGGGGATCAGCGCTCGAGTTGTCGAGATCGGCAGTATTAAAGACCAATGTCCAAAGGTCCAGGGAGGACCCAGGATCTCTTATTTTTTGTAGGATTTTAGTTTTGTTTGTTTGAATTGTTTTGTATATGTATGGACCGTGTTGGTTGAGGAACGCGACTGTTGTAAAGTGCATGGTCTAATTCTATAAAAGGGGGGGGGCAAATCACATAAATTACGGTGGAACTGATCAATGGAGGGGTAACAAGGGCCTGCGACTCGAACGCAGGGGCCTGGGGGTCGTGACAGAGGCGAAAAAATAGGGGTCTTTGGTGTGGAGACGCCCAAAATGCCACAAAATAAGGGGTTTTTTTTTTTTTTTTTTTTTTTTTTTTTTTTTTTTAATAAAATTTTTAGAAATTTTTTTCAAACCTTTCAACCAACTGAGCGGGATTCCAAATATCGTGAACGGACCAAGAACACAATTGGTCGGACAGGCTTGCAACATGAGAGTATGGCATAAATGGGGTCATCTTCTGGGGGATCTTCTTCTAAAACACAACAAAATATATTTGGTGCACAAAAATTATATAACATTGTAGCGGGGAATTGTCAAATTAGAACCTGTTTCCGCTCCGCCTCTCCTTTTATTCAAAAAACATCCACCGGTAGAGGTAAGATACAGGTGATCCCAAATTGAGATAGAGCAGTGACCAACATGCCTAACACCACACAGGAACATCACAGACACTTGATTTTGGGTCCAATAAGATAGCGTATTGGTCCTCCTCTTTCCATGTTACCAATGATAGCAACATGCACTGGCGTTCGTACAATGACGTCATAAAGTTCGCACGTCAGCAAAACTGCCATTTCCATAGACACACACAGTGAAAAAATTCATTTTTCGCCAAAAGGTAAGGAATCAGATTTTCCATGCGGTTTTTGACTCACTTGATGGGAAATGAGCTATTTTATATGAATGAACAACGCTGTTTAGAGCTATATAAGGTGTTTTGTTGACTCGCTACAATATTGCGAATCTCAGTTCCAACCCTATAGTCATCTTTTCGTAGCTTTCGGCGGTCAAACTATTACGTCATGGTGACGTCCTAAATGTGGATAGTTAGTACTTATTTGGTACCAATGGGAAAAAGAAACGCTAGGGAGCTCTCCTTGTGGTAACCAAATTTACAGGAATCGGATGTTCAGTACCGAAAATCACAGGGGTGGTAACCACCCCCCCCCCCTGCGGCAAGTTTGTTAAACAATGGCTCAGTAGACGAGGGTAAGTGGTGGGTGTACCGATTTATGTGTATTGTGTTCTCTACTTGATCATGAGACCTGGCACTTGCAAATACACCCCATCAAGTACCGTGTGAAACAAACGTGCGGTTTTGATGGTAGAAAGCGCAATATTCATTTGCAAAGCCCTATTCATACTGTGCTAATAAAGTGTTTACGCACTAACGGCGTTTTTTGTTTGTTTATATCTTGGAATGAAAGGATTCGAGGTTCTCAAGGACATCGCCGATAAGGAATGAAGGAACGCCCTTCTATAGTTTTCATGAAAGGATGCACTTGAAACGTTTTGCATAATACAGCGACATGCCAACGTTTTACCGTTTCTGGTTTTAAAAATTCCCACTTTACATAAATTCCCCCACAGTCGGTTTTATGTCAAGTTATAATACAGGTTTCAATGGGTAATTAAATTTCCAATTTTGAAGCCTTCCATTCCACCAACCCACGAACCACAATGCCGCGTTGCACGGATGTGCGCAATAATATTTTAAGCAACATATATGTGGCGTGGCGTTCTGGTTCTGGGGGTGGAAAAGCCCTCATTTTGCATTTTTGTTTTCTGGGGGGCCGGAACACTAAAAGGAATTGCCACAAACAACAACGAAACTTTTTACATACCAAACCATACCCATATCACTATATAGAGATAGGCAATTTGCTAATCAGTACCTTGGATGAGCACTGTTTACAATAGCGCTATGCACGTCCTGGGTATCACAATCATACTAAATCAGGGGATGTATTTGCTCATACTGGTTGAATTCAAGCTATTGAACTGCGCCATGGGACTGAGATAGCTCATAGGGTAGCTCTTATTTAAATAGCGCGTAATTAGGCCATTGTGTTGTAATTCCCAGAGTCATCTTGGTGTGAAGACGGTGATATAACCAAATCTTATCAGCTACGCTAATAGTATTTTGGTACTGTTATAAAGGGCTGCCTCATGTAAGCCTCTTGTAACTTATGAAGGTCAAAAGGGCTTCTATAGGGCGTCATTACAAGTTCCCTAACAGAGGGCAGCTTGCAACATCTTCCTGGTTTTTCATTTAAGTAATACATGGTCATTGAAATGGAGGCCATCTCATAGCTTTGCTTTTTTTCCAGAGAGAAGGCCCCTGAATTTTCTCGAGACTTTTCCTCTTTTTTCTTGTACCAGTGTATTTTGGGGAAACAAACACATTGCGTACAATGATATTAGTTGTCAAACACCAACTCAGAAAGTTGATTGTGAAATATAACTGTTATGATTATAGAGGGCCTCCTTCTCTCCCTATCTGGCGATGTCCTTATCAAGACGAGCAATGAGAAGAATACGCCTATGTCACTGTAAAATCAAAATCGATAGTACTTCCGGGTAATCAGGGGGGTCCCAAAGACGATTCGGAACACGCCCCTTTAAAAGACATACTACAAAGCGTATTTGTGAGGTAGGTTATTTTCATCCTTTGAAGTTTGAAGCGCCATATTTTTGCCCATTAAATAAAAGTCCCGGAATACAATAGACGCTATTTCTACATTACAGCAATTGTTTCATGATATCGATCAATATGTCTTCTACTGGCAAGAGCGATGAACTTTTGGTTTTCCTTCATGTATTTTCGTTCACGAAATAAGCAATCTAGACATGTATAGAGTTGATTGGTGTTTATAGGCTTTACCGTATGGGCTTCTTTCTTCACTTTCATCCCAAGTCCCTTACTAGGGTGGGCCATTTGCAACTTTTTTTTAAGCGCATTTCGTTTCGTGATTCCAACACACTTCTGTTTATTCATCTGGTTCACTAGATATCCTTGAGAACAACTTATTCCCAAATTTGAGTTTGATCCCATCCCGATCTTGCGGTTTGTGTTTATGAGGTAACTTACCCGTTTCCACGGTCCCATAGACACAGTGCTGTAATTTCTGTCGGCGTTTTAAAAGAAAATACAAAATTGCGAATTTCTTAGAGATACCGACCTAATTTCACGTAGATTTGGTACAACATGGCTTACTAGCTGACTGATTCAGTGAAACTAAAATCTCAACTTTTTTTTTGAGGTAAGTCCGTGGGGACGGTGTTGTGGATCACGAAATGCCCCTTTAACGAGTGGCTTTCCATATGGCCATTTTGGCTCCTGAAAAAGAATCTATTAAGCTTTTTCACTGAAGAGAAAGTTTGGGTTGGGTCCATGGAGTTTAAGTTTGTAACATAAAGTCAAGGGATTTTGAGGTTAAATTAGTAATTTGCCAATATCCACCTGCCAAATACAAATAATTGACAACCATTGTAACATGAACAGTGCTTAGGTATATGCCTCCTTTGTAATACAATAGGTTTCCAAAATAACCAAGATTAATGATTGTCTAGAATAAAGGAAAAATGTCTTTCCTGCAGAGGGCGGGTAGTCACTCATTAGCACAGCTACAAACTTTCACCTACTGGTTTAAATTCTTTATAGAAACAGGCATACACCTCTTTACCACACAATGGAGTTGCCTGCTACTATATTAGTGAACCACTTCTACAAAAACACCAAGTGGACTTATCTATTGATCAAAAACCAGGTCAGAGAGTAAATCACGTTCATTCATCTTTAACAACAAAGCAAAGTAAGGACTTTAGTTGCCTTTAATACACTAATCCCACTAGCCAAAGGGTGGATTTAAGTATGACAAAAAATTGGTATCCACACATATGATGCTCAAGATCTTCTTTCTTTTAAGCACTATACCTGAAGTAGACAAAAAGACTGGAATGCGAACAGTTACCTGTTGCTTTACATAGACAAAAGACTGGAATGCAAACAGTTACAACTGTGCTTTATGTAGACCTTTGTCTGCCCACTTTGGTGGGTGAATTTGAATAGCAAGGCATAACAAATAAGGTCTTGAACTTACTGATTGATATCTTATGTGATTAACTGGTATTAACAACACCTTATTGCAAAAAGGGTGGTTGTCACTGTGGACTTGTTTGTGGTTTTGTAAAAGTGGCACAATGGTTTATAATACATGTATAACCACACATGCAACTGCTGACACCCAATACGCATACAAACTGATAATGTCATGATCCGAATTTGAACGTTTGTTAGAAGAATCTTTAGAATCTATAATGACGGCCATACTTCTCTCGGACATCTTTGCTCGTTGCATCTCACTAAGTGATCTTCGAAAAATTGTGGAAAAATATGCAAAGGAATTCGGTCCATTCTCTTGAGTTTTCAGTCATCTAAACTGAGTAAGGCGGAAGTAAACTTGTCGAAATGGAAAATCTGAACTCTCGAAATTACAAGTCCCCAATAAAAAAGCCATGAAAATGAATCAGTTCTGAAAGGAATCGGAGACAATTTGGAGCGTCATTCACGTAGACATAACTTATTGCTGTGTAATTATGCCAGAAACTAATCCTGAGAATCCGTTAAATTATATAGGTGTACTCAGATAAACTTGTCTTAACTGTTGTGTGGAAGCAGGAGCCCATCGCACGGTCGTTCGCATAAGATGATACAGACAACCGACCAATTATTTTAAGGTTTTGTTCCCTTACGAGATGAAAGACCGATATTTTAAAAACGTGCTCGTGTTGCTCTGAATGAAGATAGCCCTAGTATAGAAACCGATGAAGTAGAATCTGATAGAAAAGAGCGTCAACGATTGAAATCTGTAGATCAAGCTTTTAAGGATGGCAAAAAGGCCAAAATTTCCGACGTGGTAAACTGTACATAAATAACAAGTTATATCAAGAAGAGAGTTAACACGAACGATACATTATCATCTACATAGGATAACGCTGTTCCTTGGTTGCCATGAGCTTAAATTGTTGTTGGAACATTTGAGGTTGGGTGCAGGGAAACTGTACTTTTCGTTAAAACTGTATAAAATCATGTACTTTGAGATATTATCTGTCGTTGTGGAAACTCCCTGAAAAGCAAAATGTATAGGCTGAAATGTTTCTAATTTTTATGGTTTGGGCAAAACCGTTTTGATTTACATCATAAAGCCAAAAAGGGCTCAGGAGGCATCGAATTCTTGTCCATAAACGTCTCTGAAGCTTTAATTCTGTGAAATGTATGAAAACTCATGTGATGTATCTTTGGATAAAGGTTATTAGTAAAATAAACAAAGAAATGTTCACAGTTTGTTGTTGCTATTTAACCTCCTGAAAATTCTAGTAAGGGTGGTTATTGTGAAGAATTTTTTGATGCACTTTTGGCTGGTATCTATAAATTTCAAGATATTGGGCATATGCAGATCTGTGGGGATTTTAATGCACGAGTTGGCGATACACCTGATTTCATTGAAGGAGTGGATGAAGTGTAAAACCGCGAATGTTATCGATTTTAATTGTTAGATTCTTATGGTAACCCTTAAGATTTTGTATAAGTGCAAATTGTGTATCTGAAATGGTAGATTTGAAGATGTCTATAACAATTATACATGTGTGTCAAAAAAGGGAATATCTGTTGTTGACGATTGTATTGTGCCATATGTTATGTTTGAAATGCCTATTCAAATTTTGAAGTAAAGTTTGGTGACAGAAATTGCCTCAACACTTAAATATATACCTTTTGAAGGTCCGTTGCCTGACCATTCCTTGTTACTTGAAATTTCCTGGGTTTTCGTCCCAAGCCCTGAGCGTGTACTATCAAACTGAATTTCCCACGATGACATGTCCAATCTGATAAAATATATAAATAAGATTTTCCTCCACCTTTTATGTCAGATATAGATACACTGACAGCTGCTGCATAAAATTATTGCAGAGCTAAATTTCTGTTGAATCCTGTACTCGGATTGTTGGATGATAATGCTTGATAATTCTATGATCTTGTTAGGTCATCAGTTGAAAAGAATTTTAGTAGGAAAAAGAAGGGCAAAAAAAGTTGTAAGAAAGGAGACAATACCCCAAAACCGTGGTGGAATGATGAAGTGTCGGTTATCTGGAGATGTGTGTATTAAAGAAAAGCAATGGTTGAAATGTAAACAGCCATTCTAAGGAATAATGATTTTTTTACTTGCTTATAAAAACCGCCCATACAAGTTTTGATAAAGCTGTTCGTAATCTAAAACGCACTTCCAGCTTTAAAGCTAATGAACTCGATGACTTATTACATAAGACCCCACTGTATTTTGGAAGGAATTTGGTCGTATTGGTGTGGCTAGTTTGAAGAACTATAATATACCACTAGAGGTTATCAACGATAATGGTGGAAATAACTGATGACTCATGAAATTGTATTGGAAATGGAGGCAGATTGTGCTTTTGCCACAAAAAAAACTTTATGATGTCGAATGGTAATGGAATTGACGATACGTTTTGAAAAATATAAGACTAAATTTGGTATCTCTTGAGTCATCGCCTACGTTAAATGACCATATTGGGGATAATCTAACTTTGAAATGATTTTGATTGAGTTTTGAGTTGAGTGAAACGTCTAAAATTAAAAGCAGCCGCAGGATGGATGGTATAATGTCAGAACTTTTGAAAAATTAATTGTGCTGCTAAAATTTTGCATGTTTTTTTCAATAAAATGTTTTGAAACTGGTATGTGTCCATCTCAGTTGGAAGTATGGTCTTTAAATCAATTCCTAAAGCTGTAAATAATGACCCCAGGGACCCCTGAGTTATCGTGGTATAACCTTAATATCGGTGGTTTGCAAGATATTTGTGACTGTCATAAGAAACTCGTTTATCTAATGGCTTGAAAGCATATATAATTTCATGATGAACAAAATGGGTTCAGAAAAGATATAGGTTTCCTTGACCATTTTGTATTCTTTTTCATCTATCGTTCAGAATAGAAATTGTGTAAAAAGCTAACGTATGCATGTTTAAATCGAGCCGCAAGGCTTTTGATAGAGTCAACGTGACTTTTTATGGTTCAACTGATCATCTCTTGGTATCCATGGTCAATTTTATAACTCAATTAAGATTTTGTATGCTGATGTGAAATGTGCGGTTAAAATTAATGGTTTAAAAACAAAATGGTTTCTTGTCAATAATGGCGGAAACAAGGCTGCATTTTGTCGGCCGATTTTATTTAACATATACATTACAGTATTGTTTGATGAATAGAGCCCTTAATTGTGCAGTTCCTCTGTTTGATTCTAAAATTGATATGTAAATGTATGCGGATGATATTGTAATGATGTCAGAGAGTGAACGAGGTTTGCAAATGATGCTGATGGTGTTTTCTCTTGGGCTAAGAATGCGCATCTTGCATTAAATGAAAGTAAAACCCAAGTTTTACACTTTCGTTCGTTCGCCAACATCTCATGATAAAACTAACTTTTTCCTTTAAATAATAGGCAATATTGATTTGGATACAGTTTCTGGCTATAAATATTCTGGTTTATATGGTTCATGAATATCTCGTTTTAGATCTCAACTAATAGCCTGGCTGCTCTGCATCCCGTTGCATTGGGTTCTTATCAGTAAATTTAAAGGTGTTGGTGGTAAAAATTTGTTACTTATTCTAAATTTTGATTCAATTTGTGTGCCACTATTTTAAATATGGTAGTGGTTTGTGGGGATGTGCGGAATTTCTTCTTTTCCTTCACTCAACTCTGTTTTTTATAGGGCTGGCAGATTTTTCTTAGGTGTTGGTAAATTACTCCAAATAATGCCATTTTGGGCGATCTTCTTGCTTGGGATACCCCCTTTGTTCGACAGAGGCAGTGTTAGCTAGGCTGTGTAGTAGGCTCTCAAAGATGGATAATAACAAGATTCCAAGCTATTTTGAATGGTCTAAAACGTGCAATAGTAGAGAAAAACTGGTTTTTAAAACAAGGGTTCTTTTTAATAAACTGAATTGTAGCCTTGATTTGACTTTGGCTGAACAAGTTGGCATCCGCACTATGTGGACAAAATAACATGTACTGCAAGGTCTTTTGTTTTAAAAAACCGTTGGAAATATGCCGTGTGTAGTAATGATCGAAAAAGTTAAAACCATTGTAACAAATTACGAACATATCGAACCTTTTAAATCATCATCTCAGTTGAAGATTAGTTGAGTATTATATGAAGAGATCCCATGTCGTGCACTAAGCGTTATTCAATTTGGATGTTGCTCCAATTGGGTATAAATAGTAGATATAATAATATTCCTCTTAATGAGAGAAACGTGCAAAATTTGTGATAATGGTATTGAGGATGAGTTTCTTGTTTTATATTGTGTCCCCAATACAATGAAGGTAGAGGCTCAGCTTGTATATAGCAAAATTATAAGTAAAACCAACATTTCAAAGTCTTACAGATCATAATAAATTTATTTTTTAAATGTCTTTAAGAGCAATGGTTACTGTGGTCGCCGAGTTTGCTAAATTTGAAATTTTGCAATAATATTCTTGCCTGTCGTTTACTTTTGACGAAATCCACATGAAATTTTAAAAATTTAAATATCTTTTTATGTATTTGAATAGTTATATTGTTTGATGTCTATTGTAAACTTTTTTTTTAATATGTACATGTACAGTTGTATTTAAACACATGTATTGTCACTCCGTAACCAGAATTGGCTGTCACTTTTTTATGTGAAGTGTGACATAATAAAGATTTTAACACTCAACCTCAACTCACTCACCATTCACAGGTATATTAGCAAGTTATGTAAGTGGGGCAAAGGCTTACTTACAACAATAGTCTCCTTCAATTTCCCACGCACATCACAAACTGTCTTGTTTTGTGTTCTGGCATTGCCTTGCCTCCATGAAGAGAGTTTTGGAAAAGGTGATTTTCTGCCATTTGAGAATAAATTTTGCTATTTTTTAATTTGACAATCATTTGCCAAACCAATACAGCCCTATGGTGAAGTTTCTAGCAAAATCCAGGATGACGATCATGTTTGTTTTTTTTTTTTTGTTTTCTACAAGTAGCAGAAAAGCCCTATAGACTTCATGTACAAAAAACTTAAACTCCACGGAACCAACCCTAAAACATTTATCTTGCGTGAAAAAGCTCGCCTGATTCATTTTCAGGAGCCAAATGGTGCCATAGAATATGCTCGTTTTACCAAAAGATCTGTAAAACAAGAATCGTCTTTTAAAAAGAACACATCGCTTAGCGAGGGAAGGATTAGTACTTAAAGGCACTTCAGTGATTTGCGGAAATGGAAACTTGAGAAGAGAGAGAAAGGAAAATCATTCAAAAAATCAAATTGCATGTCTGTAACAAGTATTAAGTATAAACATACCTGCAAATATGATCAGGACCAGATAGCAAACATTATAAGGACAAAATCGGAGTTTTTAGTCATTAGTCCGAAACGGATAATTGAACTGGAGATTCGTATCTTTGAACACTGCCGTTTCTTCCTTTCTGTCAATTGTTCGGTTGGAAATAGTAACTTAGAAATCGTAGTTTATCCTTCACTTGTAAGCTGTTCCTGCAAGGTTCAAATATTTTGATCTTTCGGATTAAATCACTGATAGGTCTTTAATATGTTAGTGTAAATAATTGAGATCATAGGAAAACCTCTCGTATTAGAGATGATATAGCCACAGTATATTTTAAGGCATCAACCATACCTCATGCATCAACCTTATTTTGAAACTACCACTGTTTGGGAAATGCCCAGATTCAATCAAATAAGAGTCTAAATATTTACCCCACAGTCCATTGCACCGAGATAAAAAATTCAAATTAGAGGAAACAGATTTTAAAACAATGCTTGTCACTATGAGGCAATGAACAGTATAACTCCCTATGGGCACAGTTCAATAGCTTTTCATTCACAAGGTATTTAGAAAACACACCCCTGAGTGTTGTGTTATAATATATGATACCTAGATCCATAAGGTCAGTTCATGTAAGCATTAACAAGTACTCCCAATGAAACTATGCCCATGGTGATGAGGCATTTGAATTATAGTGTGTGACTATCTGGGCACTATGTAAGATTACGGTATCTCAAAACCAGGGGTCATATCATCCATTACGTGCCAATGAACTGAGAAGTTATCCACTGTGAGGGTGCGATGTAATCCAATCAAAAAAGTTTTGTTTCTAGCGGCTTAGGAATATAATGACATTTATGTAGGATATGCAGTCATTAATTCTTAAAAATAATTGTAACTAGAGGATTGCACGGTACATGAGAAACACCCAACTCTGTGGCATGAATGTGATATTTTGCCAATATTTGTAACTACACAGACGCTAGGGTAAACTTGCAATGTAGGGGTTTTATCACTCGATTTATACAATCTTCGATGGAAAAACTTTCATTACTTGCCCACCCTAGTCTTACATCAAAGATACACCAACGTTTTACCCACCTATCCTATTTTTTTTAAATGGAACATTCTGAAAAAGTATGCGCATTACGAAGATTCGGCTGTTCGATTCCTGCCGATTGATGGCCAAAAGTTGCAGAAATTGAATAGAATTGGATGTGAAGAAATGCTTTTCAGCATGCATCTTCACGAT
>JAMKCH010004849.1:0-40701 GCA_023653785.1 Ophioderma brevispina | reverse complement strand
TTTGGACTTAAAAGGTCCCGGAAATCAAATGAATTGATGTGGTTTGGTCAATGTCTACAAGGAGGGACCAGGAAGCATTCCATAATTTTCGGTTGGTGAGGACATCATTGGTGACACATTGATTTTTCGAGAGTACTAGAAAATTCCTGGTGATGGTGTTGGTGAATCCTGGATTCATGACACTGATTGAAAATCATAGTTTCACTAATGATTTCACTGGTAGTGTATTCTTGTTTTCTGACCCTGTTTTTTTTTTTTTTTTTTTTAAAAAAAAAAACCTGTAAAGATTTGGAGTAGGTTTATCACTCATTCCTGGGGACCTGTAAAGGTTTAAGAAATGGTTGTGGTGAATATGAGGGTGCTGATTAGCAAAGAACTATCCATAGCTACCTAAATTTATCCAAACCGTCTCATCTGTCACCTTGAAGAGGAAGGGATTCTACCTGAGTCAGTGCTGCTTTAGAAAAACAATTGTGGTTACCACCGATATGATTTTTGCTGGCTCGTCAACTTCAAAATAAGTGCCAAGAAAAATGTATCGCCAGTTTCATGATGGCAAGTGTACAGATCCAAACGCATCATCTGCCAGTTTCCCAGTCACAATACGTGCTCTTGCTGCTGGCTCAGACGGTGATATGCAACACACTATAAATCTGTTCTCCTCTGCCTTTGTCAAGGTTTCGGCTTGACCATCATTACCAAAAAACTGAAGTTATGTTCCAACCAGCTCCTATAGTCTGATAGTAAGCCCTTGTTGAACCAACTATCACTGTCGATTTGTCAATAATGAAAAGCTTCCTGCTACAGATAACTTCTCCTACTTGGGGAGTACCCGATCCCATTCTGCAACCTCCATTCAGATGTTAACAACAGGATCGCTATTTACGCTTGTCTTTGATCGCTTTCCTTGGCAAGGTATAGGAAAGAGACGGTATCACACTTTGCACGCAATCCAAAGTGTACCAGCCATCTTTATGCCTACTTTATACTTTTATTGGTCCCAAGAATATAGGCGTTTTATTATCCGAATTTCCCAAGTGGTCTTGTTATGATATGTTATGGTTTCATCCCTTGGGACATCCAAAACACAAAGTCTTAAGCTCATTGAGTGGTGGACGTGACGTCAGAGGTCATGACCTCTAAATTTTCATGTTCTTCGTCCCAAAATCGTTAATTTTCTCTCTAGGGTCACACGACGTAAACTCCATTTGTGGGCATTTTGTACATATTACAGGTACAAAATTATCCAATTCAGTGATATTGAATTTCTTGAAAGTATAGGTTGGCACTGTTCCAAAGAAAGTGAATTTTTACACTTTTTTCAATTTTTGCATTAACTTGGACCAATATGTACAGATTGTAAGCAATGATATGGCAACTGCTCCTCCATATCTTTGCAGAAATTGGGTCTATATATGTGTCAATAATATCCCGAAGATCGATTAATTTACTTCGGTTTATTTTTTAGTTACACATTTTAAAGCAGTTCACCCGATGTCTTCTATTTTCGCACTTTATTTCCAGTTTGATTGTTTATAGACCACAACGGAGCTAAACACTGCATAGAATTTGGAAATGTGTTAATCACATTTAAGCTAATACAATTATCTATTCAGATACAGGTAAAAAAACGGTTTAATTCTGGAATTTGTCATGTTCCAAAAATGATTATATTGTTAAATGTGTGTTGTCCACCAATTGTACCAAACAATTCCCAGATTATCAAGAACATCAGGCATTGATGCATCTTCTAGGTGAGTGAATGGTGCCATACTTGCTCATATGTTCATCATATCATGTCATGTCTGTCATTGATGAACCTCACCTTTGGGATATCAGGCAGCAGTGTAATCGTGTGATTAATTTTGCCCTAATTGCTAGCTCCTTTGTTAACAATGTGAAGGAAAAACGCAAAAATCATAGTACGCCCTGTAATGGCATGCCGTTCCAACAATATCCACAATCAGCATCAAGTCTCATGTTAACAGCAACGCACTGCTAGAAACATGATGTCTTAAACAAAGCTGAGAGTACTCGGTGATTGAAATCGTTTGTCTGCTGTGTTTGCCTTTCTATGTTTATGGGGGTTATAATAATAATAATATTTAAATTTTCCCATTATAACGCTCAAAACGCACCGATTGCTCAGGCCCGCTTTGGAGCACTTATGCTTCTCAGCTAATCACACACAAGTAAATCCAGAACGACAAGGAAGGCTTTATGGAAGAATCTAATTTAAAAAAAAAAATAGATCAGAAGAGAATCCGAATTTCCCTTAGAAACCTGCGAGACGGGTAGGTAACTGCACCAATTACGAATTCTCCACAGGTATTCGAACCCCGGCCGCATTGGTGAAGGGGATGGAATGGGCCACTCACCACTCGCCCTCAAGGGGAAGAAGGCGAGAAAAGGGAGTGTTGACGAGGGATAGTTGCCAATCCCCTCTCTTAGCTTCTCTCCCCGGTTTCCTCGTTGTCTCCCCCCCTCCTCACACTACCTCGTCTTCACGCGCGTCATCATCGAATTCGGCTCTATACAGGCGCCCCCGGTAGTGAAAGCCAGGGCCACTAGGAAGCCGTGGAGTACTAAAGGGCCCGAAACGCTATGGGAAGGTAGACGTAGGTCTACCCAAACGGAATGCCGGGAGGTTGTAACTAGTGGAATAATTTTGCATTTTCCGTCCTGATTTTTAAAGGATAGTGACCAACTAGCAACTTTTGACCTACATTTGTCCATTAGCACCTGTTGTAGCAATTACCATACGGGAGTCATTGCGGGGAAATTTGATGCGATATGATAATGGGGGCACTTTCCTTTGGTTTTCTTCTTCAGAACTTGTAATGCCTCCACATTTCCTGTCTTGAAGCTTTATCTTCCTTTAACAAAGATGCAGCTTCAAGACAAACTGAAATTGCATTCACAAACAGTGCATATCACTTGCTCCCATTTACATGTCTGCTATGGTAGACGCATCTATTGGTATCTAGGCTTCACAAATTCTGAAGAGACAACAAATAAGAGCTGTAACCCTATTGCAAAAAACTATCACAAATACCTTTGAAAGATAGTAACATGGTATAACAACCGTGGATCTACTTGTCTCAGCCCATAACGTAGTTGGAATACCAATACCAAATATCATTAGGGACAAACAGAATCCAAGATAGTGCTTCGCAACAAGCTATAACTTCGTGCTTGGTGAAATAAAATGCATCTTAAGATGAGCTCGAGTTTAAAGTTTCTATAACTATATAGCCTCTCAATCAATCACTCAATTTATAGAACTTCATCATCACACCCAGTACACGCAGAACCATACAATACCAGAGTATAATTCAATAGATACAGTAATTGTACAACACAAATATTAACAAGCATTGCATAATATACATAACGTGAAACTGATGAATTTGAATATCGAGGTCCTGCTAAAACGCAGGCGGGAAGGTGCAGTGGCCTCGTCTAAGTTCTAGAATTATACAAAATATAAATATCACAAACTCACGAAAAAGACAAGACAACAGGAAGGGTACGGTTTGAAGGTGTAAAATCAGTTTAAACCCGTAAACGTCAGAGACTTCACATCATTAAAAGAACACAGTGAGAATGCGGTTCTGCAACTTAATGGTTTTGGGTTTTTTAATATAGTCCCTCTTTAGCAGAGAGAACTTTAACGGATTATGAAATATGACTCGCTTAAGCTGAAACGAAGGCTCTAAAGATGACTGCATTGGAAATCTATACCATCCCTACGGCAGGTATGATATATTTCCTTTTATCAAGATGTCTGGTTCGAGGTTTCCCCCCTAGGGCCAAGAGGGAAGTGAACAATTTTGGTCCCTATTACCTAGAATTCCGCGTTGTGATAATCTGGAGACTGGTGTATCTGTTGCTGACCAAATCTTCAGACCCACCTTGTTTATCCATGCAAAACGTCTCGCCACAAAGATGGAGCATTGGAAGAATACACAACCCCGATGGATGGGGAACCCACACCAGAAATTGGCAGAATGACAGACAGCAGTAATTTTGCCAATCATCTGGTTTCTTGGAGAAAAATTTTTGCAAATAAATCCTGCCATAAATGGTGGACATATGAAAGATTTGCCCATCCGTTAGGTGATATATTTTTACAATGAAAAGACAGGCGTGAAAGCAATCTCTATCAACAAAATTATTTTTGATGTTTTTTAAAACCCTCGTCTTTACCAAGCCTTTTTTTGAACACGGTTTACCAAGGGGGGGGGGGGGGTGGTTACCATCCTATGCTTAGATTTTGAACGATACCAGTGGATAGTGTGTCGTCCTCTTCCTTGATATCAAAATAAGTACCAACATGCCGAGTATGGCGTCCCACAATGACGTCTCAGTTCCGCGAGTCGGCAATATGTGGCATTTCCCCAGAAAAATAGGCGAAAAATCCAATTTGCGCTTTTAAAAAAGTGAAATTCTGGATTTCAAACATGCGGTTTTCAGTTTCTAAATCATGTCAAATCAGCTATTTTACGTCAACATAGAGTTTTTAGAGCCATACTGTGGCAGAATTTTGTTCAAACATGCATAAAATATCCTTGGGTGGCACCACCCCCCTTACCCTTCACTTTGACGGCATACCCTACCCCGTGGGGGGGGTGGAAGTGCTACTTTACATTTTTTTCAGCTAAAATGACCGGAAATGATTAGAGAACGATTACTTAGAAGCTTTGGTAGGAAATTTTTTGTGCATTTTAGCGAACGGGGGGGGGGGGGGGCCGGACGAGTTCCTGGGGGGGGTGGGGGTCCCCCTTGGTAAGAACGAGGGTTTAAAGCGAACAAAAAAAAAAAAAAAAAAAAAAAAAAAAAAAAAAAAAAAACAAAACCCCCAAACCCCCCCCCCCCCCCCCCCCCCTCCTCTTTGTTGTGTCTTTCCCTAGCTCCCCGCTGATCTTCCATTGTTCATGTCTATTCTATTGGCTCCTCCCATGCTGCTTTGCCCACGTGCCACCCGCCACCCCCTAGAACTGGGGAACCATACAGGCTACAAATACCTGACTTATGAGATTCTAGTGCAAATGCCAAATTAAAAAAATCTTGGTATCATTAATTAATCATTTGATATTCTTTATTATGATCTAAATCTACCCTTAGGCTTATTGCGTGTGAACCCTTTATCATAACTTGTCATAAACCCCCGAATAAGCAAAAGGAAATAATTGGGTGACTTTGTTTTAACTCAAAACAAGTAACCAGTAAATTAATTGGAGTGAATTTGAGGGAGATACGGATGAACAACACTGTAAAACATTGATGGGAAACTTAAAAAATTGGAAAAATTTGACACAGTACAACTCAAGAATTAAACGTTTTTAGGTCTTGATATGAGATGGCATTAGCTTTAATATGACACCAAATTGGCCCAAATTCGGTAGCATATACCCTCTTTATGTTCTGTCAACAACCACACAGCACGAAAATAGAGGGGCAGGGTGAACCTACTAAATATCGTAACTCATACAAAAGTTTCTTAATCAATTTTGCGATGTTTATTGACACATGGTAGATGTGCATATTCATTGTACATCTGTATAATATATTGAAACAAAGCAATGATAAAAATACTTTAGATAATCGTATTTTCGTTTCTACAATATTATACAACCCTGTTATTTTTTAATACATTAACTCTAAAACGAACAGAGTAACTAATCAAAGTGTTGGTCGTGATACCTATATTTCTGATAATGAGGGAAATATGCCTTATTCACTGTGGTATTTGTATTACGATAGCAATTGTTTAATAAAAATTCAATAAAATAATTTTTGGCATACATGCTCCGATTTTGACAGATTTAAGTCTGAATAGGTAATTTGTATCACCTAAAAGCTATGCTAATTTAGCTTTAATGTTATACTAAATTTCCCAAACTTCCATTAGTGTTTATTCCGCGTTATGGTCTATAACCACCACCACCACCAGAATAAAGGGCGAAATTAACGTATTACCAAGGGGGTGGGGGTTGCTTCGGTGAGGGAAAAATGCCAACAGCTTTCCTAAAAAGCTTCAGAGCAATCATTTCTCATCCTTACCATCATTTCAAATAGCGAAAAAAAATATGAAGGTAGCAACCCTTCACCGGCGTTAGGGTATGCTGATACTATATATTATAGTCTCCGGGGTATGCCATCAAAAGTCAAGGGTGGGGGAACATTTTTGTAAAATATTGTGCAACAGTGTTTGGTTCTAAATGCTTATCCTTATATAAAACTATTCAACTGCCACCATTTAGAGCTGAAAACCCGTGAATAGCTGGTATTCCTACCTTTTTTTTTTTTTTTTTAGCGCAAAATTGGATTTTTTTCGCCTATTTCCGGTGTAACAATGCCAATTGTGTCGCTTGTGGAGTTTTATGACAGTCATTATGACGCCCTACTAGGTATGTTAGTACATGTTGGTCTCAAGGAAAGAAGAGGACCATAGCTAATCCATTCTTTCAACATCACATAGCATCTGGTGCCTTTAATAACAAATTCTTGAAGGGGGTGGCAACCATCTTCTCCTTCGTAAACCGTTTTACAAAAGAGTCTTGTTAAGGCGAGGGTTTAACCATTTGGGTGAACGTGCTTCCAAAATGTCAAACTAAAAAAATAAACGAAGTAAGATATCAATCTCTGATATTATTGACACATATATAGATGCTAATTTTGGAAAATCTAAGAAGAGAAATATGCCATCTTCTTTGTACATCTGTACCATATTGGTACAATTAAGGTTGATGCAAAAAATTGAAAAAAGTCGGAAAATTCAACTTTTTTTTGCACAGTGCCAACTTATACTTTCAAGAAAATTAAGTGTGTTAACTATCCACTGAACGATAATTTATTAGCTTTAATATATACCAAACTTGCCCCATTGGGTTTTAGTTTGTTTACCTCACACTAAGAGTAAGCGATTGTGGTAATAGAACATGCAAATTTCGAGGTCATTGACCTTGACGTCACGCTCCACCACTCACTGAGTCTTAAGACTTTGTGTTTTGGATTCCCAAGGGATGACTATACAGATATTCATAACACGACACTTGGTAAATTCGGATAATAAAACACCTCTATCTCTGGGACCATAATGGGCTTTCGAAATTTGGACTGCTAACAACGACATGCCCAGCTCTCGGATCGCTTTCCACCTGTAACTGCTTGAGGAAGATTCTCATGATTAGGTGATGAGACAAGATTCCAGACACATGATGAGTATCCATCCACCTGATTAATTCAACTCCATGTTCGGTTCATATGGCCAGAATGGAGGATTCTTGTATTCCATATCTTCTTTAGCGAACTGCAGTCTAGGATAGGTCACGTGGTGCTCCTAATAAATCTAGCAAGACACTTTGAAAAGCTTCTCTCAAGTGCTTTGATACAGAGACACTGAATACAAGCTCAGCAACGTAACGTGAACTCTGGCGTGCAACCATTACCAATGGTGCATTTACCTAATCAGGTAAAACTCACCCAACAAGCAGAGGCCAAAGACAGCCAGGAATTCCAGAACTCCTAGTAGTACAACAATAACTGCTAACATCATCATATTTCTGGTGTCAAATTGGTCTTTTTTAGAATACCTCATTTACACAGTGAAAACAATTTAACAACCCAGAAGGAAAACTTGACTTATTATAGAGAAAAGGTCATAAAATGTGTCAAAAATTAAGAACAGGGTACACAAGCACAAAACAATCTTATATTATATGGCAAAACAAGGTTACAATACTATATTTGATAGTATTTTTAAGTCACCATAAACTTTAAAACAACTTAAAGGCTACCATTACTTTCAGATGGAAATTGACCGTGAATAACTCTCAAACTGGCAGCCATCTTGGTTTGAGACTAAATGACTTACAAATTTAAAAAATATACCCTTGAGTTTGATTCTTCTCCATGGAAACAATCAAAAACGACCGTACCCACATGTCCTAAGCATTTCGTTACGTAAAGGTACAGCAAGGGGTACTATACCAGGTGAGACGCAAATTGGCGCTCACGTTTGGAGTGGAGTTTCAAATTTGTCAATTGGCTGGTTTGGCGGCCATCTTGGATTTTTAAATTTTTAAAGATTAACCTTGCTATCAAACTAAACGCCAGGAAAATACAGTTTCTAGCCAGAACAACACTTCAATTTGTGTTTTCTAGGCAGATTGATCAAAAGATACAAAACATGAAAAATTTTATATGGTAGGCTTGCGGCCATCTTGAATTTTTCAGTTGAAGATTGACCTCTAAAGGGAAAAAACCTCTGATAATTGGATTCCTGATCATGAAATTAGTCATAAATGACCCCTCCATCATGTCTCCAGGTTGATATTTTCACATTTATGTAACTTTCCAAATTCCAAGACGGCCGCCAGCGGCATTTTTGCAATTTTGCTGTCCCCTGGAGTTAGCCCACACTTTTTGGAGGGTATAGCAGCTCATTTTTTTCTAAATACCCTAAAGTACCAAATTCCCACTCAAACCTCCTTCGCTCCCCTGGTCATGAAATGGCTAATTGACCTTACTAAATATAAAAATTATTATGCCACTGTGGGTGCAATACCTCTGTGCGATTAGCGCGTACCGCCCAACCCTGCACAATGCGCAAATATATTGGGCATTCGGTTCATGTCGACTCGTCAAGAAATACCGTTTTTTTAGTTTTTGAGCCATTTTAAACTATTTTGTCAAGTCAGCTTCTTCTTTCATAATAATAATATGATGGCTTTCGCTGATCACAGAAAATATCGCCCTCGTTTCAGTTATCAACCTCAACCATCCATATTATATAATATGTGATGTCTTCATTGTTAGTGATTAAAGGGGCATTCTTGAGTTTCCTAATTTGGGGGTCAATTTTAGGTCAAATTTGAAAAGGCTCACTATCAGAACTAACTAAAGTCATCTTTTGGATCACACAATGTAACTGCAATTAATGAGCTGCTTGATGTTTCCACATACCAACATCAAGCCCCATCACCAACGGATTTTCAAGCAATAATAACAATTTAGTGATCCATTTTCTCACTTGTAAATGTTAATCCTTGTAACCCCCTATTTGAATATTTAAGGTGTCATGTTTACCACTGCTTCCAAATCATCTACCTCCAGCCTGCCCAAAATTCAAAAATCCATCCCCTGACAAATGCCCCTTTTGATGTGACCACACTATGCATTTTTCAATAACCGACCAGGCTATACTAGCTACAGCTCTTCTTTGTTTAAAATGTCAGAACACTTTTGATGTTAAAATCCTGTTCACCATTTTGAGGATTAGTGTGTAGCATTTTTGGATATTTGGGGATTGGGTTTTTAATTAGCGTGAAATTTCTATAAATGATACCTATGTCGCAAGTTTTTGTTATGATCCTGCTGGATAGCCTTGTCCGGGCTGGGGGCTTCTTAATCTAATATGGGAGCCCTTTTCTCATTTACAACTTGGCTGAGACATAGATCATAGTTTTAATAACAGACGCATTTCATGTGTATAGACCAACCCTATTCATTACCAGCAGACCAACGACCGTAAACACTAAAATTGCCACTTACATTAATCAAAGTTCCACTCTCCAGCTATATTAACTATCCTTACTTGGACAAGTTTCACGATTTCGTCTTATTCCCAACTCCCTCACGAATTAAGATACATTTAAAGGCGGACTTCTGTATGCCCATGTTCGGACTTAAATTTTTATTGGCTCGTGGTCGGAGAACAATCAGTGGCATTGCCAGGTGGAAAGAAGGGGGGGGGAATTTTTAAGCTAAATAGCCCTTGTAGGCTAAACTTAATTAACCAAAATCAAATCGTCCGCTAATTATTCTAATAAACCACTCGAGGGACTTCAGTATGGATTAATTGGATCTCCTCTGTTCGCCCATTCTCAAGTTAGCTGGTTTTACATTTCCCTTCCTCTTGTTTTCATTGAGTTTGGTTCCATGAAAATAAATGGCTCATTTTCCTTCCAGAAGCCTAATTTACTTCGTTCAAAAACCGGTAGCACGTTTCATATAGAAGTCCCAAATGATTCAAACGAAGGTATTCAATTGATTCCGCCATGTATACTTGTTGGCAGTACGTCTCCTTGACGGAATTAATGGCAATACCTCATTTGCATCTTTGTGACCTTCTATCTGAAACGTCTACCAAAAAGCCCCAGGGATATATTTCGGCCAAAATTAAAGGTGTTGGCCTCCAACGGGTCACAAAATGAACCCATGTTTATATAAGTACAATTTTAAGAAATATGACCCATCTCGAGTAATGTCTAAAAATTGACCCTTCATATATCCTTCAAAAATACGGGCATATCCTATGTACCATTTAAAAAAATGTAACCATTCATTTTATAGCTTGCCAAAAATTACCCATTAGACTATGGGGCGTATAAAGACCAAAATAACCACTCTATAACAAATTCTGTTGTCCCCATTCGGGGGCTAGGGGCAAACCAAGTGTAATTTATAATAAATTATTAAAATCATTAACTTGGTCTGTTCTTGCGCATAAACCTGGCAACAATTTCTTTAAAATGAATAAAATGTCACGACCTCGCAATTTCTTTTCCCCAATATCAGTGACCAATGGATATTACAGACTTCAGCAAACCATGACCTAACGTTATTACAATGGTCCGGTATGCGGATTCATTGTTCTGCCAGGTTTGTTATCACCTCTTCGATTCGGGTTGAGTAACAAATACCCCGTCCTTTTTTCACAATAACTTAACTCAGTTTACATTATATTATAGGTCGTTGACCCTAAGTTTTACTCTGAAACGCAGTAAATTGAAAGGAATGAAATTATGCAATAAGTTACGGATTTTAATTCTGTTACAAAGTTGGTAGGTCAAAGCTTGCCCGCAACATTCTGTCATGATTGTGTGTTCGTCTTTCTTCCTTTTGAATAAATTGATTAAAAAAATATGGTCAAAGTTAATGAACACGCACTATAGAAGCTCAAGATTTATTTATTTGTGATGGAGGATAAGTATTTGTGCTACGTCATTAACAAAAATTATTGTCTAAAGGGAAAGGTGGTCACACGGAATCCTTTCACCGCGGGACCAATATAACAATGACATTGTACTCCCAGATGAAAAGAATTGAAGGTGTTTTTTCTCTACCGCATACCGGCCAGGTAATTGAATATCGTTAGCTCCAGTGTTTGCTGAAGTCTAGTGTCTCCATTGGTCACTGTTATGGGGAAAATTAAATTGACGTGAGCTTTATTCTTTAAGAAATGTGCCGTTTTACTGGCGGGAACAGACGGTTATATGATTTTAAGAATGTATTATGAATTTATATTTGGTGTACACCCTAGTCCCCTCGATGGGGCAACAAAACAAACAGAATAAAAGGACATGCCCCATTGTCTACCATCTTTTATAGGTACATCTTTAAATTTTACTCCCGATGACTTGAACGTATGTGCCTAATGTACTAAAAATATAGATCATAGGCAGTATCTCCAAAGACTTGACTATGCAGATGATCTAGCTCTAACAGCTGATCTGGTATGTGGAGCACAAGATCTACAAACAGCACTCGAGAATGCTGCAGGGACAAAGTCGCCTTACATCTAAATGCAAGAGACGGAAATATATGACGGTCAATGAGAAAGATGACATCAACACTATCTGCATACAGATGGTAGCCAACTAAAAGAGGTCAAGGACTTCAAGAATCTAGGGTCCTATGTTGCGGACAGAAAGAAAGACTTCTTAACGAATTGAAGGACAAGTTGGAATGCCTGCCAATAAAAACTACACCACTTATGGCAATCTAGTATCTCCAATTCGCCAGGTGAAATTCTTAGAGCCTGTGTAGAGAGTATCTGTTATATGGATCTGGAGACCTGGACCTACAGGATAGATGGATTGCACCTACACCAAGCTTCTTATGCGAGGTCAAAAACATATCCTGGCGTGAGTACAAGATCAAAGCACAGATTTCATCTTATGTGCCCAACCCGTTGCAAATTTGCTGGTCAATGTCAATCGTGCGATTGATCAGGTAGTCTAGCCGTCACATGTGGAAATTTACCGCTGCACAAAACAGGGGTCGTAGCCCCTTTAACTACAGGGAATGTGATTTGCTCGAGACATCCAGGCATGATCATCTGAATCCCCAACTTAGACAAACAGGGACATTTGGGCCTACATGGTGAACAGCATCCCGCCTGCAGCCCGTTAGATAGAGAATAGATCATAAAGAGCCCAAAACTCTCGTTTTTAAACCTTAGCACTCTGTCTCTGCTAAATCCTTAAAAATGATCAACATAAAAGAACATTCCAATGCGACACTTAAAAACAAAGTTGGCAAACGGATTATTTGGAAGGTTACCCAAGATGACCTTAAACGCCTTTGTCTGTCGCGCAAATACAATTAGGTGTAGAATATAGAAATTATACCCTTTTTAATCCTTATGATCAAAAACAAACATGGACTTCTAGTACAACGTTTAATTAACATTAGAAAATTTAAAATTTACTTTGGTAATTAATCCTCTTCCCTATCTCAAAATGATCAAGGATGACAAAGTAGCATCATCACGATTTGTAATCAGCAGGTCAATGATGCCCAGAAAACCATCAAAACAATCTTTTGTGCGACTCTTGTGCAGGGTCATATAACCCGGGACCGTAGCAGACATTTCGTCGACTGGGCGGGAAAAACCTCTATGTGCCTTTGACATTTAAAAGCAAAACCTCACATGTAGTAAAAACGGTTTACGGACAAAAACCTCATATGTAACATTTTCGAGAGACACCAAAAACTGAATAATTGCTGTAATGCATGCACTAGAAAGGTTTTCCTTTCTAAATCTATTTAGGTAATTATTGTTCGATTTCGTGAAATAACAGTGCCCTATGTTGTACTATCTATTTGCCATGAAATTCAGCTAGAACCCGATGTGACCAAAATGCACATATGGGTTTTAGCACTGAGGCCCACTTGTTACATATGAGGTTTTGCATGTGACCTATGGAGTTACATATGAGGGTCTTTCCCGCCCAACGACGTGTTGTAACACATCTACAAGTACAAAAGGTTGATGATATTAAATATGTTGACAGACTGACAGGACCTGAAACGTGATTCTTAAGTGCAGCAACCGATGCCCTTAAGGAGAGCGGGCCAAGACAAAGTTTGTAAGGGGTCAATTTTAAATCGATCCAATCATGTGAAAAATTAACCAGGATTGTCTACCCATGGATTCGAAGAAAAGGTATAGTTTATACCTAATATAGAGCCAAAGTTTCAGAATTATAGGCTAAACAGCAAAATCAATAACAAAAGGGTCACCATTTGCTGCACCTTAAGAATAACGTTTCAGAGTGGTCCATGTCAGTATGTCACATATATTTAATTCACTCAAACCTTTTGTATTCGAGATACCTGTGTTACAAATGTCTGCTGCTCCCAGGCTATAGGCCTACCGCAGGATTATAATTAAAGGTTTAGGGTTATGGACTTTTAATAGTTGAAGGATTTGAATTGTTTTAATAGCATTTTTTCAATGCTTAACGTTTTATTGCAAGGAGCTTTGCCAGTAAAATCATACTTTTTCGTGAGTTTTCTTTCTTAAATACGGGTAATTAACAATCCGTGGACCTGAAAAAACGGGTTCTTTTTTATAGCTATTAACAACGGTGTTGATTTGCAAACAGTGATAAACGTGTTTTTATTTTTAAAAATCGATGAAAATATGTTAAATGCACAAGTGTAAACTAATAAAGCTCTGCATGCCGTGCATGGTGAACCCTGCACGAAAATATTAATTTAACCGACAATGGTTTTCCTTATTTTACTAATTAAATGTCATGCATACTTGATTTTTTTCATCATTAAAAGAAACAACTTGAAAATGCTGTGATAAATGTTAATAGCATTTTGTAGCATTTACAATTAGTTTTTTATCATTCGCGGATATTTTAATATAGTTATAAAATTTCACTTTAAAATATTGAATCACATTAATGAAAACCAAATTGCCATTTTCATTTTCAGGTGCATTACAAATTTAAATAGCGTAATGACAAATTAAATAAATTTATTGTTTGTTCCTAAAATTAGCATGTTCATCAAATACAAGTGATGGAATGCATTTTTTGCTTTGGTTTTCTTTGCCATGTCATTTTTCGTCTTTTTTTTTTTTCAGTGACAATCTTGAAAACCCTCAGGTCCACTGTGTTTTCATGACAAATTCATATTGTGTTTGTAAACACTGTTACAAAATAACGGGAACCACCCATCGCAAAGCCCACGTCGGATCAGGAATGGTTACGCATACGAAAGCATATTTACTTCCAAAGTGGTTGGGTATATTTTTCACCCAATGTGAAAAAAAATAATGAAAATATATTTACCATACTTCGATAATATTCTTTAACACTTAAGTGCCCCCAAGGGGGGGGGGGGGGTCATATTCCCAACATTTTGATTTTTTTCGGCTATTTCTCGGTTAAGCAATCAATTTTTCAGGAGTTTTTTGCTAATTGTCTGATTAATGAATACGCTTCTCCTGATACTAAAAAAATTTCAATCCTGGTGGGGGGTGGGGGGGACCCCCCCCCCCCCCCCCCCCCCCCCCCCCCCCCCCCCCCCCCCCCCCCCCCCCCCCCCCCCCCCCCCCCCCCCCCCCCCCCCCCCCCCCCCCCGCCCCCCCCAACAAAACAATAAAAAAAAAAACAAAAACCCCCCCCCCCCCCCCCCCCCCCCCCCCCCCCCCCCACCCCGCCCCCCCCCCCCCCCCCCCCGGGGGGGTGGGGGGGTTTGGTGGGTGGTGGGGGGGGGGGTGTGTTTTGGGTGGGGGGGTGTGTTGGGGGGGTGGGTGTGTTTTTTTTGTTTTGGGTTTTTTGTGTGGTGGTGGGCCCCCCCCCCCCCCCCCCCCCCCCCCCCCCCCCCCCCCCTCCCCCCCCGCCCCCACCCCCCCCCCCCCCCCTCCCCCCCCCCCCGCCCCCCCCTCCCGCCGCCCCCCCCGCCCCCCCACCCCCCCCCCACCCCCTCAACCCCCCACCCCCCCCCACCCCGCGGCCCCCACCCCCCCCCCCCCCCCCCCCCCCCCCCCTATTCCCCCACCCCCCCCCCACCCCCTTTTTTTTTTTGTTTTTTTTTTTTTTTTGTTTTTTTTGTTTTTTTTTTTTTTTTTTTGTTTAGTAGATTTTATTTTTAGAGAGTATTTTATGTTTTATTGTTTTTTTTTTTTTTTTATTTTAACACTATTGTGTGATTATTTGGGATAGTAATTTTTTCTTATTGTTTTTTTGATTTCTTAAAAATTGGTTGGGGGTCCCTAGGACCCCCCCCCCGGCACTACGGAAGTGAAAAAAATCAAGCATTATTTTACTAATTAAAAAAATAATTAATTACATCTTGGATTTATTGCTTAGATATATACCTTAGTAGGCAATTAATTAATAATTATAATTAATAATACTTAAATCCAATAACTTTTATTATGCTTATAGCAGCAATTTAATTTGTCATTACGTGCTCTTAACTTTGTAATTCTATGGGAAAACCAGGTGAGTTTGAAGTTCTAAGAAAAAATACAAGATGGTATATTTGGCTATATTGTTGAATGATTTTTTAATTGGTTATTCTAAGAGTAATATATGAATTATTTTGTTCAAAACCCAAAACCTTAAATTGGAGTTCTGGAGGATGAAATGTGCGAACCACTCTTTTCGGAGAGTGACAATTTCATGTCCATATGTCATAGTCACACCTCTGATTGTCCATTTTTTATTGTGGGTATGTGGTTTCTACGTGACCCCATGTTACTTGTTTGTGTCATGATTAAACCCCCATGGGAAAAGGGTTATCTGGGTTGGGGTCCCTAGGAACCCCGCCCCCCCCCCTCCCCGGCACTAACGGAAGTTTTTTTTAAGCTTGGGCACTTTTGTTAAAGGACTTTTGCCCTAAAGAATGAAAAAGGCAAAATTTAATGGATTATTTTCCACCCCCCCCCCCCCCCCCCTCTTGAATGTCGACATAAATGTCTGAAAATCGTGACACCGTGAATCCGAAAACGGGAAACTAATTAATAATCGATTTACTTGGTCTAAGTTCCAAATTTAGATCAAATTCGTACCAAAGCGTCCACTTTTGGTAACGTCTAAAGAGGACTATTTTAAGATGTTAGATTCACTTTAATGAAAAAATATGCACAAGCGCAGATTTCAAACACCCTGGTCCACTTTTTAAAAAAATTCCCTAAAAAATCCTGTGTGCGGGCCTGGTGTAAACAAACCTAGTCTTAAAGGTCCCAGGAAATGAGATGATAAACCTACTCCAAATCTTTACAGGGATATTCCATTCCAATAAACAGGGCCAGAAAAAAGCATACACTATACCAGTGACATCACAAGTGAAACTATTGATTTTCAGTCAGTGTTATGAATAGATTCACACCAGTCACCTGGAATTTTCTATTACTCTCTGAAAAATCAATAGTTTCACTAATGATGTCATCACCAACCCAAATATTGAATGTTTCCTGGTCCCTCCTTGTAGACTTGACACAAACCACATCAATTCTATTTGCATTTCCTGGGACCTTTAAATGACCGCAATTAATATGTTAAGTATTATAATCCCTGAATGAGAAGCTTGCTGAATAAACCATGCCTACCCCCATTCCGATTTTAATTAAAGCCATAAACACAGCAGCCAGCAAAGTCCCGCTGTGCATGGATTACACCAACATCAGGTCACGTACTGCTGCCATTTCAAAACACGTTCATTTACCATTTCCCAAGAAAAATCGATGACCGTGTAGAAATTATTTTGTCTAAAATGGTTCTTTTTATACCACGCGAAACCGTTCAACAGAAAAACTTCTAACCGGTCACATATTTTTGTTTTAAAACCTTATAATTAAACCCCCAATATCAAATTTCCACAGACGCCTACTAAAGTTTGTTGAAGAGACTCTTATTTGAACAATGACACTCATAACAATAGCTCAGCGGGATGTTGTCGGCTGCTGTGAGCCATCAATAAAGCTTCAAGGACAATACACCTGCAATTCCTTTAATATCGTCGCTGGGCGGGAAAAACCTCATATGTAACTCCAGAGGTCAAATGCAAAACCTCATATGTAAAAAGTGGGCCCCAATGCTAAAACCTCATATGTGCATTTTGGTCACATCGGGTTCTAGCTTGAATTTCATGCCAAATATGATAGTAAATCATATGGCACTTTATTTCAGAATCTGGAGTAAATAATTACCTAAATATATTTAGAAAAGAAAACATTTTTTGTGCATGGCATTACAGCAAATTATTTAGATTTTGGTGTCTCTTGAAAATGTTACATATGAGGTTTTGTCATGTAACCGTTTTTACTACATGTGAGGTTTTGCTTTTAAAGGTCAAATGCACATATGAGGTTTTTCCCGCCCAGCGACGATATGTAAATGAGCTTTTCACGATATTTCCGTGAACCTTTTTCTATATAAAAAATAACCGTATTAACTTACCATTTTTATAACCTGTTTCTTCTTCAGTTGCGACAAACGCTTCCCCATCTTTACAGAGTTTCCGTGTTATACCGTCTTCAGAAGGCGCGAAAAATTACACCCATTCGTCACTTACATACATTCACGATTAACATGATTAAAAGGACGCTAACATGAGGTCCGGTGTTAAGCCAGTCGATAATGGTTTCGTAATAACCCTTTCTAGGCTAAACTGCCTGCATGACCCAGTTAACCATTGAAGAAGATTAATTAATTACGAGCATTTTAAACCAGTTTAGCATTTAATGCAATTTTGGAAAGTGGCTCTTGAAGTATAGCAAATGTCACTGCCACTTTATTGCATTTGCAAAAGAGATTTAGTGATATTATACCACGCTAATGTTTCTTGACAATTGTCAATATTTGCTTTATAGAGTTGACAGGTTATCGTTTTCATCTCATCCATCAGACGCGTCACAATAGCTTCAAGATGTCTAGTCACATTAACCAGACATCATTAAAATTTGTAATGCTTGTCGACAGAGCACGGACATCCTAAAATAGGACCGAGTGCTTTTTAATGATCAAAAATCAATTTCTTCACAGATTTATATTGTTAATCATTGTATTTTGGTTTGTACAGAAGCTTACAGAGAGTGTGCGTATACAGCCATCTTTGAGGTGGGAGTGATATAGTGACCACATTCAGTTGTGCGTACTGTTTGACCCAGATGGCCGCTAACCCTCATATTTGGATGTTATTGTTAATGCAACGTTTTGCTTTGATTTTTTTTCAGACAATGTCCTGGATAACCACCAAATCTTTTTTTCCATTGGGGTGAATCGGAACGGAATTGGGAATTTGGGAAGCCGGACGTAATCACCCTCACCCTACCCTCATATGGGCAGGCATCATCGGATGTCAAGTCAGATGGCATCTCTGTGCTTCAACTGAACGTGGGAGGACTCACTAAGGCAAAGATCAACATCATTGAACACCTTACACAAACGCACAAAGTCACTGCGATTCTCCTCCAAGAGACACGCAACTGGCTTCCATTCTGAAAATCTGCGGCTACACTCTAGCTGCACACACCGAGAGCGCTACCTACCACCTTTGTTAGAAGCACAGCTCAATATAAACAAATTGCTACCTCGCCTGTAGACTCCACCCTAGAATTGGCAACGACCCAAATTGTAGGTGTCCACGTCACCAATGTCTACAAACCACCTAACTCCCGGCTTCAAGCAGATTCTCTACCTACTTATGGTGCACCTTGCATCTACGCTGGTGACTTCAACAGTCATAGCATTACCTGGGGCTACAGGAATACCAACCCAGATGGAGCCACCATAGAGGACTGGGCTTCCAAATCCGGCGTACAACATTTGCACGACCCCAAGCAACCAGACAGTTCTACTCTGGAAGGTGGAACACAACTACAAATCCCGGCCTTGCATTTGCAAACATGGACGCCATTTCTGTTCACCGTACTGTTCTCGACCGCTTTCCGAAGTCCCAACAAAGACCATCACTGATCGCTCAGGAGTGCCTTGATAAGTCTGTACCAACAAAGCCAGTGAAAAGGTGGAACTTCCGCAAGGCAGACTGGGACCAGTTTAAGAATTCCGAAGTGCCCAACCTCCCGACACCAACCTCCTCCAACCTAGACAATTCTTACACAGCACTGTGTAAACTCTTAAAGGGATTTATTGGTATGAATCTATCGGCACATATATTATGAAATATCCCTAAATATGACGTACAAGATGGTTTGCATGGTCATTGGAATATTCTTTGCGAAGAAAAACACAATTTTCACGCTTAACTTTAGAAGCAAGGAGACGATGTTAAGGAAGCCGCCACGTTTAGTATTGACGCTATACGTGTTTGCCACAAGCAATGTGTTTGTTCTTTGCACCAATTGACTTTAAAGTCTGGGGCCTGTATAAAAGACTATCGCCTTTACTTTTAACATGGAAATTAAAACACAACTTTAATTACACGTTTTCCTTTAAATATATTAAATTATCAAAAAATGGCATACATTTGTAAGTATTTTTGATAAGATGAGATTGGGATTCTTGAGAAATATAGTTTTTAAATAAAATTAGGAAACTCTACATCTTACAAGAAGAAGCGCTACTCGGTTTATATTGAAAATTACGTAGATGCTGAACCGCGGCCATATTAGTGGGTTTGTAACCAATGATCTATATACAATGGATGGAAAAAACTGGGCTTCGTAATTGAAGCAATGATGGCCATATTGGTAATCCAAAAAATAGGGACCAAGAGGTGGTAAAATTTTGTAAACGCCGGTAATTTATACAAAATTGTTCCCATTGAATGTAGGAATAAGAGGACCATCAACAGGACTACAGAATACAAGCCAATTCAGTGAGCGCATGGTATTGCGCGTAGGCGGATGGCATGCTCTAAAACGTGCAACCAGGGAGAACAACTTCTGTTAAACAGGTCTCTGAATGGTATTGTGTCGGTAGACCAAGATGCCGCCGACGGTGCTCCATTCATCTAATACATGTGTACAATGGACTGTTGTGTAGCCCAATCAATCGTTATAGAGATCAGTGGTTTACAGTGCGACTGCGAGTATTAAATTAAAACTATAAATATTACGCGAGCCCTTTTCAAATGTCACGTTTTCATGGATTGTTTAGTGTTTAGGCCAACTAACTAAAACCTTAGTGTTAATCACAAATGATATCTAAATTAAAACACCCCGCTTAACATTTTTCTCAACTCACTGAGGTTTTTAAAAAAGTGTATTTTTTTTTTTGCAATAAAAAATTCTAAACGAAACTGTCGCTCTACCCTTTGTGGTGCTCAACGAAGTTCACAAGGAGGATTGGAGGCTTTGTGACAAACTTGCACGTGATATATGGCGGCTATGGGATTATTTCGATGGAGCGCTTCTGTTTCGGTATTGCATGCGGCGTTGTAATATATACAAAGGAAATAAAACAGGGGTGCTTCATTATTGACTGTCAGTTGTGTACATTTGTCGGAATAAATCTGGATTTTTCGCAAGGAAACCTCCAAGGACAGGACTGTGAAAACCATCTGGTACAGTTTATTTAGGGATATTTCATTATATAGTGCGATAGATTCATACCAATAAATCACTTAAGATAGCCCAGAACACCATCCACGTGGCTGTCTCTCGCGTATAGATCCCAATCTGGGATGAGGAATGAGATACTCTTTACAATGATTTCTGAACTCTGAAACCCGTTTTGAAGAAGCCTCATCCACGACTTCAGATCTGACAAATGTTGGACAGGAAAGCGTCGTGAGCGCTGGGAGAGACGGTCCAGGGAATCGGACTTCACTCATTCCAGCAGGAAGAAGGCCCGGGAACACTATAAACCGCATCACCGGGCAGAGTTTCCAAAACCATCGAGATGTCCAGTGTCTGCATCATGCCAACTCAATTGCTGAGAAACTCCTCGCAAATGGTCGTTTCAAGGACATTGATAAGGATCACACTCGCTCTGTTAAAAAGAGATCACCAAACTCCGTCGAGCCCCCGGCGTGGACGGGTCACTTTCAACATCCTTCTCACTAGATGAGCTCACATCTGCTATCAGCCAACTAAAGAGTGGAAAGGCACAGGGGCCTGATAACATACCAGCGGAGTTCCTGATGCACTGCGGCCCACGATGTCTTGAATGGCTTCCAGGAGTTCTACACATGTTGCCTTACCAACCAGTCCTTACCCAAGATCTGGAGGAGGGCTACTATCATCGCACTCCCCAAACCAAACAAGCCTGTCGACAACCCTAAGAAATACCGCTCAATATCACTACTGTGTGTTTCTTTCAAAGACGTTGAGAGGATGATCCTGGCCCGGCTGGAGCCCGTCGTCGAACCCCACACACCGATTTTCACTCAATATAATACATGAACAATTTGCTCTCCGTCGTCCCTGGTCGAAAAAAGGTCGTACCAGGTCATGCGCTGGTTCCCTGGGACTTTGGTCTCGCACCACTTCACAACTGACCAAAGAGTCCGAGCCATGAAGCGAGGCTCAAGGTACAGGGAACCAGCGTATGATGTGAATTTCCGTTTTATCACTAGGAGCACCACTATAATTTACGAGACGCCAGGGCAAATTGCCACAAATTAGGCAAATTCATCAAAAATCTCTTCCGTACAGAAAAATACTCTGCATGTAAATACATGTTGAATCGGTAGAGTATGCAATGTAGTAACCATACAAATGCCAGGTTTTGATACGAAAAACCAAACTTACGTGACATATTCATCCAAAATATGAGTCTCAAAAGTCTTGATGAAAAATCCTCACAGGTCGCTTGTGGCGATGACGTCATCGGAATTCCCTTATTTTTCGAGCATGCGCAATTCAAGCGGAGAGCAAATCGGCGAGTAGAAATCGATGTGCCCCATCTGCCTGACGAACAAGCAGTGGCCGGAGCACTGTCCATCAGATTGTAAAACTCACAAATGATATTGAGGGAATCTTTGAAAGTGTCGTAAGGCAGGCGTCATCTTGGTGGACCTTATACTGCAGCATACGACACCGTGTGGCACCAGGGCTTGACAATCAAGCTTCTTCTCAGGACCATCCCGGATCGCCACCTTGTACAATTCATATGTAACATTTTTTTTTTTTTTTTTTTTTAGTCTCAAAAGTCTTGATGAAAAATCTCCCAGTCGATTGCAGGCGATGACGTCATCGGAATTCCCTTATTTTTCGAGCATGCGCAATTCAAGCGGAGAGCAAATCGGCGAGTAGAAATCGATGTGCCCCATCTGCCTGACGAACAAGCAGTGGCCGGAGCACTGTCCATCAGATTGTAAAACTCACAAATGATATTGAGGGAATCTTTGAAAGTGTCGTAAGGCAGGCGTCATCTTGGTGGACCTTATACTGCAGCATACGACACCGTGTGGCACCAGGGCTTGACAATCAAGCTTCTTCTCAGGACCATCCCGGATCGCCACCTTGTACAATTCATATGTAACATGCTTGAAAAACCTTAGCTTTGTTCTCAAGACCAGTGATGGGCAGAGCAGTCGTCTACGTCGTTTTTGGAACGGAATACCACAAGGATCTGTACTGGCTCCCATACTGTTCAATTTGTATATCAGCGATTTACATCTAGACAAAAGCTGGACAGAAGTAGAAAGTACACTTACTGCAGATATGGCCCTACTTGCAGCATATCTCAACACCTGGAGACTGAAGCTTATTGAAGCTAAGACCACCGCTACCGCCTTCCATCTCAACACCAAAGAGGCTCATCACCAGCTTCAAATCAACCTCAAATCAGCAAGCACCTGCTGCATAACACTGTCAAAAGAATCACACCAGCTCGGCAGACAGAGACTGCGCTCTCGTCGACTTTTCTGTCGACACGCTGCTAAACTCTCCAGCTCCCCATTCAACATCTTACAAACATGGAACACTGCCTGGCGAGATACTTCAAGACCAGACCAACTCACTATTACACCTATGGCAGAACTCCCACCTGGTAGTAATCTTCCGCGCAAGGAATGGGTCACTTTAAACCGGATTCGCACAGGAGTCGGTCGCTTCAACAGCAATATGGTCAATGATTGCCCTACCTTTCGCCCACCGGTGGACATATCGAAAATGTGTTTATTGTGTCCAATAACATATACCTATATATATTTCGTATAATTTTCAACCTATTTATTTTCTAAGATCGTGATTTTTCTAAAATTTTCTGCTCTGGCAGCAACTTTGAACTTGAAGTATGTGACGACTTTAAAAGTGTCAGAAATTGAATTCTTGAGTCCAGTAAGATCTTTCTTCAAATAAATATTAATGATATAGTTTATTATCAGCTTTACGTATTACTTCTGGGCGAACATCTTGAGTATCCCGGTAAAGCCACGACCCAGAACTGGCAGCAATGTATTTTTATGATGTGGGTTGAAGATCCTTTAAGCCCATGTTGTCAGTAGTTACGGCGCTTTTCGTGTGAATAAACCTTGTGGGTCCTTGTGGGCTCCCGCCCGAATGGGGAAAGCGAATTCTAGTTACAATCAATTGCTTATATACAGATTAAATGGAGAATTTTCAGAGCCCGATTAAATCTCAGCGAGTGGCCCCGCCAGGAATAGAACCGGGGACATGCAGCACTGTGTACAGTCAGCCTTGCTGTAACTACGTGGAACAATAAAACCACTTTGCCTGCCAGATTATACAATCTATTCACCTTCACGAAATTAAAGAAGTGAATTGGTACCATACCTGTCTGGTTGGTGATGTAGGTAGCAAGCTCTTAAAAGCAGGAGAAGTTCCCCTCACTTCTCATCTAATTAATCTACAGTGTGTCTCAAAAAATTGTGCTATGATTCCCATCACTTCCGCCCTCTTTGGGATCACTCAACCGTGATTTTTTTGTAGTCAGCATATAGCCTAGTTGATTATGTTCTTATCCTGCAAAAAGTAGAAACTTCCATCGACAACTTATGCAAATATCGCCAGTTATGCAAGGTCATGCCGATTCAAATTCTGCCAATGGGATTTACACAGTTAAGGAGTGAAGGGAGAAAACTTAGTTGAGCATTCGGTCAATAGCTCTCTTACTATAAATTGTATATTGCATAAACTATACACAGAGGGTCCTTGCGACAAGACAACCTATTTGGGGATGCCTTTCGGCAAAATTGGAACATTGTTATAGTTGATCCATCGTATAGGCACATACGCAGAATTTATTTGGGGGTGTGTAACATTGAAAGAAGTGGATATTTTTTTTGGGGGGGGGGCAGTGGTCTCCGCTTGCGCAGATTTTTGCGTAGAAGTGGACCTACACCCCTCCCATTGTCCTTTTAGGTTTTTTGACACCTAGTCACAAGAAGAATCTTTTTTCAAATTTCATCTAATCTAGCTTAAATTTTAGACATAAGAAACCAGCAAAAAAGTGGACCATTTCCTCCCAAGTTGTAGCAGCAACTACAACCTTCAGGGAAGCTGGATATGCATATACTAGAGATTCCTTACACTATGGCTTACACAAAGATGCATGATGGACATTCTGGAGGGTAGATGAAGTGGTACATGGGTTGCTTCAGTGAAATTGGGATCATGAAAGGTCATATTTACATTAATTATAGAATGCTTCCATTTTGTAGAAGAAAGCACAGAATTGTTTGCCTGGTCACAAGGATTCTAAAATTGTATTCTTTAGTTGGTGCTCTCTATACAATAGTTAGAGACTTATAGGCTGAATGCTCAGCCCCAGTTTTCTCCCCTCGGGCCCTCGTTCCTTAACTGTGTAAAACCCATTGGCAGAATTTGAAACGGCATGATCTTGCATAACTGCCGATATTTGCATAAGGTGTTGATAGAAGTTTCTAATTTTTGCAGGATAAGAAGATAATTGGCGAGGCTATATGCTGACAACAAAAAATTAACGGTTGAGTGATACCAAAGAGGGCCCAAGCCATGAGAATCACAGCACAATTCTTTTGGAGACACACTGTATAGTAGATTTCAAATTACGTGAGACTCCTTGCATATTGGGACGGTGGAATATTGATATGGGGTTCAATCCCCGACCATTCAGAGACTAGGCCTTTGTTGCCATTACAAAACATATTGTGACCATGGTACAAAGTCCCTGTACAGATTCGGCCTACTGGAAACTGATGCATTCAGTTATACAATGGTCTGTTAATGATTGAAGGACTTATGCCATTATTGACCGGGATGTCAAATCCATTTTACGCTAATCTCTTAATACACGGTCGGCCCATTTTTTGATGGCCATATAAAAACTTATTTACTTATTTGTGTTATGTGTGCATCGATGTAATAGAATGTATTATTTCTCCAATGCTGTGATAAGGAATGATATTTTGCAGTTTCAAAGGTATAAGTTATGTTCAAATAACATCCTTTATTAATGAAATGAATGCTGGTGTTTTCATCCTGATACTTCAATTGAAACATCCATCTATCTTAGATGTGAAATAATGTATTTTAGGTCAACATTTATTTACTAGCTACATTGCTATATATTGTATGAGTATCATAAACGTGTTTTTTTTACCTGTGGCCCTTAAAATAATTCCTCTTACCTCTCACGGTGAATGGGCAGATCTAAAACTTTTAATGAGGTCTCACTTATTTTGAATTCTACTTTAGTAAGTCTCAGTGCATCCACTGGTCAGGTCACTCAACAATAGAAACTAGACAAGGTCGCATTCACAAAGATGGATCGCGTCCTGATCTTAATAATTACAGCCCACTTCGGACATTCCAATAGTTATGGAAATAATTTGAAAGCTATATAGATCATCACACTTCGATCAAATCAAACTAATCACGTGTCTACAACAACTATGGTTTCAGACACAATCACCCAAAGAGCTCGAGGTTTCGAATATAAGTATACTTTTTTTTTATCTCTGTCACATTTCTTGATGTGTACAGTCATTCGAGCTTTCATCATGTTCATAGCTTTTCATGCTGAGCAGAAGTTTCTGGACAAAAGTTTTGGGAATTCCCACTAATCATTTGTGACGTCTTTCATTTAGCTCATGAAGTGTTGCTGGTTGAAATGGATAGATGTTTGCATCATGCACACGTCGCCCAAATTTATCCAAAAGATGTTCGACGCGTGAAAGATCTGGTGACCTAGTTGGCCAAGAGAGACAAAAGATATGGTTGTCAACCAAAAGGTCAGTAGTTATATCTAGCATTTTCTTGATGGAAGACAAGGTATTCGTTTTCCCTTATCGATGGAAGAGCTACAGGTTTTTAAACTTCATCACTGTAACGTCTCTCGGTTGATGTACCGCTTATTGTTATGAGTGGGAGTGGGTTTGATGTGTTATTCCAGAGTGAGGATTGAGCTGACCTCTATCTCCCATAGCCAATTTTCCTTCTTTCCTGGTTCTTTTCCTTTGTCAGCATTCCAGTTGCCTAGGTTTTAGTGGTTTGTCATCAGCCACGTTTACTAGGTAGGGTTAGAGGCACCTGAGCCCTGAGATGATCAGTGACACTGATACCAACAACATCGACCCGCATGGGTATACTCATAACGGTTGGTGGATGGTGACTCGAGTGTATCCCCATACGATACAGTATATGTGGCAATTGGCCCAAATGCTGAACCATTTTCTTTATATCCTTGTAGGCTTTATTCCATCTGAGTCACGGTAGTGGAACCCATGTTGTGAACACATCAGAAAGTCCCTTTAGGTTGTCCACCACATCCAGTATCATCTCCAGTCATCTTGACTTCGTCTTGCCATTGGGTACAGATGAGCCTAGACAGGGGAGTGAGGTCGACGCTGCGCAACTTTCCCTCACTCTAAAGCAAACCATGCGCAAGTCATGACATCGCAATTTTTTAAATGATTTTTAAGGTGCGTTCATACTTCCACTGCAATGCAGTGCAGTGCTGTTGCATTGCCGAAATCACTTTCTGCAACTTGATGCAACCCACTGCAATGCAAGTTAAAACGAATTTAACTTTGTTGCAGTACTGCATTGCAGCATCTTGGGTAGAGACTGCTATTCGGGCATTGCAACTCACTGCACTGCAGTGCAGTGGAAGTGCGAACGGACCTTTATCCTTTGAATTTTTTTGTCATGGTCATCTTCGTCACTGATGGACGAACACGACATGAGCTTAGTAGGTCCTTTCCATGCAGTACCCCTCAACTGTCACAGACGCTCCAACATATCTGTCGTGTTTCTTAATGCAGATGTAAAGGAACCTCTCCAGAGGCAACGTGCGGACTCTTACCCATCAATAGGGCTGTCTTCTCATCCGGGTCACTTGCCGGTGCTTAGCCTTTATCATCGGCCCTCGTTGCGCAGTATCACTCCGCGACACACAACACTGCGCGTACTTTCTAATTAGTCCGAATCTTAGTTCATCGCAGCCCTGGTTCATCGGAGGTGATAAACAAACGTGTGTTTCTACGAGGCCGTTTGCGTTTGGCACCCTCTATGACCATTTCTTTGGATTGTTTCTACCTTGCAAGTGAAACGAATAGGCATTCTAAAATGTGCATGTTATTTCCTAACTAGCGGCTACCATTCCAGTCCCCTGCTATCACTTCAGGTAAAAATTCGGCGCATTTTATGCCAGTTTTACACGGCGGCCTATGGGAATCATCACCACAAAATGGCCGCTTTATAACTTCCCATCACCTCAGAATGGCCGAACTGTGACGTCAGCGTAGAGAGCCCTATGAAGTCCAACCAAAACCGACTTTTATCAGCTAACAAGACGTTATCCTAGTCAATGGTTTTAGGTGACGTTGAGCATGTTGTTCGTCAAAGTGTGAGTCAAAAAGAAGTTGACCTAGATTGAAAACTGTCAGAGGTTCGACGCCGTTTTGCTGAACAATATCCACAAGCAAACCGAAACTCAGAGAGCAAGCAGTTATAAAAATGGCTAGGAAATTCCAAGATCATGGAACCATCCGGAACAGGTAATCGGAAGCAGCGAAAAATATAAGTCCATCGATGGACACCTTTCGGACATAGCACCTATAGAGGATATTTATCGCTCCTCTTCCAACCCTGGCTTGCTAGGTAAGTGGGTTAAGAGTGGCCGTTGCTTTAGTTAATATAGAAGAGTTGCAGTTTGAGTTCGGTCAAACGCAACGTTTTATTACATTCAAACACTTGTTGTGCGCTGGCAATCTCCAGGGAAAGATTAATATTTCATCCTTGTCTACATGGAGAACTAAGTTAAAATTGTCAAGACAAAGACAACCGTTCAGCATGGTTGCAACCAGCCAAAAGTGATAAACATGCGAAAACCGCCCTCAACTAGTTGGTAATTCTCAACTTTGACGCTCCCCTTAGCAACCATCTGTGGATTTGGACAATAATCATGTTGGATCATCACACCAGATGCAAGGAACGAGGTCGTAACAATTAAATTCTGCCTTTGCTTGATTCATTGCGCATGTTTTTTGAATCAGGTGTTTTATGTCAGATATAACTTAAGCTTTGAAAGATTTGAAGGGCATGCCTCACAATCACCTGGAATCTGTGGATCGAAACTAAAGGAAAGCCGAGTATCTTCAACCATCGAGTAAAAGTTAAACACTCATGTGCTTCTTCCAATATATAATATCACGAAGTGGCTGCGTATACATGCCCCATTATGAAATCTTACAACGGAGCCCTGAGGAAAACAGAGTAGTTAAAAATATATGCTACCTCATGGCATTTCTTTCTATATTACCGGTGTTTAATCCTGCGTAACAACAATTATGATATCTCTTCATCACCGCCCAAATTTTTCATGTAGTTATCAAAGAATTCAAGGCAAGAGTCCATGATTTAATGTAATTATTTATGGGTATGGGTATTTATTGGTTGGGTATGCATACCTTGCAGGGGCATATTTTCTTGCAATTTCATACAATCAAATCATCAATCAATCAAACTAATCAAGAGGTCTAGTATTAGGTAAAACAATAATACGAAAGGAAGTTTTTAGGGATTCAAAAAATAGCTAGCTTCCTCTCAATGCTACACAATCAGTTAACAACATTACATGACAGGAAGGCGTTTTGTTGGGAAGCAGGATTTAATTTACGGAATGAAAGCTCATTTATTTACGATGCTTAATACAATATAATGATCAATCGTTGGTGAAGGTTGTCGGTGACGTCGAGCTTGCTTTCCGCTCTTGGTAATATACTAAAATTGCGTCAAAAGTTCAAATGATATAAATATTTCAACTTATTTTCAGATAAGCCAGGAAAGAGGCCGTGGATCATGAAATGCCCCTTTAATATGTACCTGATCCAGACACATGTGCGTTACACTCGTGATGGATATAATTGTGCACATCATAATTAGAGGCTCCAACAGATCATGCCTATCCTTGTTTACATTGCATCATTAATCTGTTGACGTGCAAAGGTAGTGAGTCGTCCCGATGAAGTACAATATGCTCATCCACCAAGGACACAGTTCAGTAGTTTGTACTTGTACATAATGACTTGTGTGAGTTGGGTATCAATATCATACCCCAAAAACCAGGGTTGTTATTTTTAAAATTAGCCCGCTGGTGAATTTTGAAGGTCTGAACTGTGCCAATGGAATTGAGATTTACTAGCTCATAGTGAGTATTAAAATGACGAGACACGCGACTGAAATTAAAAGGCTGTTAACGTGGCTAATTGTCTGTCAAGTGGGGGTTGTTCTGCACGCTCCGATGGCGTTAAGATATTACCTGGTTATTACATTTCGACACATGACTACAAATTAGAAACTGAATTACGGAGCTTCCTCAGTGTCATTCTTAAAGGGCCCATGGATGAGATGATCAACCTACTTCAAATCTTTATGGGACATTCCATTCCAATAACCGGCCAGAAAAAAAAGAAAACACTAAGGCTCAGTGATCATTAGTGAACTATTGATTTTCAGTCAGTGGGTCTTGAATAGATTTCCAACCAGTCCCTGGAATTTTTCTATTACTCTCTGCATATCAATAGTCACTAATGAGGTCATCACCAACCCAAAATATTGAATGCTTTTTGGGTCCCTCCTTGTGACTTGACACAAACCACATCACATTCGTCAAATGTGTCGGCAAAATTGACCGTTCGGCAAATGCTTTGACTTGTCGGAAAAATTTATAATTTTTAATGTATTAATTTTGCTTTTGCGAAGATATTGGATTGCTATCAATAACTGTATACGTAGGATTCCAGATATGTTGACTTGTCTCAAAATTGTTATTAAGTTGTGTTCCGATCGTCTTTGGGACCCCCCCTGGGATTTACCCCGGGTAGTAATCGATTTTGAATATCAATGAAAAGGTCCGTATTTTTCTTATTCTCGTACTGCATATTTTTTAGCCCTCAATCCATTTCATTCCCAAGATATAAAATAAAATACCGGCCCGTGTTATTGGTTAACCATCATTTAGCACAGTAATCGAATATGGCTTGCACCTGCATTATTGCCTATACCATCAAAAACCGCCAGTTTGTTTCCCCGTACTTGATGGGTGCATGTGCAAGTGCAGGCTCTCATATCAAGCAGAGAATCACAATACACATAAATCGGAACAACACCGTTACTGTTGGAAAAGATGTAGTTTGAATATTAATGTAATTAAATTGGTTCTCCTCCAAGACATTAATACCCGTCACGCATGTAATGGTACTTTAAACATGATATTGTTTGTTTGTTGGCAGACTTCTGAAAAAATGTTACCCTTCTGTTCTTCAGATTTTCGAACTGACTGTAAAAAAAAATACGGTGTACCCGGCGAGCGCAAATACACATAAAGACACGGGGTGATAGAGTAACAAAATACATAAAACAGATATTATTCAGGGTTCCAACATTTAAAAAAAGGCTTTAAAATTGAAGATAGGTTACCTCGAGAGAACTTTTTTTACAACCAACATATATCGATAGTTTGGAACCCCGGGATTACGAATCCAGAGGTCGAAATCGCCTGGATTGCAGACGAAGGATCATATGTATGAAATTCAAGCGCAATTGAAATCACAGGGGGTTTCAGCAAAAATACATGGGAAAAGCAAGCAGATGTGATTACTCTGTTCAACTCCACCTGCGAATACCTGTGGAGCGAAAGTTTAAAGCCAGAATACATTTCCGTGGACTTATAAAATAATTAAAAGCAAAAGTGAAATTGCAAACAACCTAGCATGGATGTTAAATACGCAACTCATATTCCTGTTGGGACTACCTGAGAAAGGTTTTTTTCGTATAATGAGCAAAATTTGCCAAACAACCTAGCTTGGGGACCGCGAAATACTCAAGTATCAAACCTATCGGCGACTACCTAAGGAGTAATTTGTTCGTAGTTAAATTTAGGCTTTAATCAAAACAAGCAAGAATTATGGCTGAAACCTTGCAACAAATAGTATGTGAAAATACAACAGCTCCAAGGTGATTACCCAAAGCCGATCGCCTATCAAGTGAATACCTGAAAGATGTTACAATCTTGAGTATGTTAGTACAGATACATGTGCAATAGAAGTGACTAATGACAAAGACTGCCTACATGTTCAAATAAATTTCACATTTAAGAACATGGATCAATAGATTCTGGACCACCACCTGGTGTGCAAAACTTTTCAACACCCAATTGCTAAGTGACAAAAATTTAATAAATTTTGGTAAGGAAAATAATGATATATGGAAAAATCCCATTACAAGAAATGCTGATGAAAAAAACGTAATTTCTCTGTTTATCAGAGGTCTAAAATACTTACTATTTTCTCTGATAAGCACATATTTATTCTAATTTATTCACATTTTTAACACTTCTCATATACATTTGGATGTTCTGAGTAAGGAAATCTATGTTTGATTTCAAAATATGTACATCTAAGTCTTCTATTGGCCAAAATTTGATGACGTCATCAAAATTTGACTCCACATGTAAAATATATGGATTAAAAAAAATTATTTTATATGATACTTTGCATTAATATCTTTAAGACCAATGTATTTTAGAACCTTAATATGATATAATTTGCCAATGATCTGCGAAAGAAAAAATAAATCTGCATTGATTTCTGTACAAAATTGAAACGTCAAGCTTATTTTTCTCGCATTGTACATTTTAACAGTTTTGAGCTCCACAAGTTTAAAGCCAGAAATGCATGCCGTGGACTTATAAAATCAATTAAAAGCAAAAGTGCAAAATTGCCAAACAACCTAGCATGGATGTGAAATACTCAACGCAATTCCTGTTGGTGACTACCTGAGAAAAGGTTGTTCGTTAGAATGAGCAAAATTTGCCAAACAACCTAGCTTGGACGCGAAATATTCAAAGCAAACCCTATCGGCGACTACCTAAGGAGTAAGTTGTTCGTAGTTAAATTTAGGCTTTAATCAAAACAAGCAAGAATTATGGCTGAAACCTTGCAACAAATAGTATGTGAAAATACAACAGCTCCAAGGTGATTACCCAAAGCCGATCGCCTATCAAGTGAATACCTGAAAGATGTTACAATCTTGAGTATGTTAGTACAGATACATGTGCAATAGAAGTGACTAATGACAAAGACTGCCTACATGTTCAAATAAATTTCACATTTAAGAACATGGATCAATAGATTCTGGACCACCACCTGGTGTGCAAAACTTTTCAACACCCAATTGCTAAGTGACAAAAATTTAATAAATTTTGGTAAGGAAAATAATGATATATGGAAAAATCCCATTACAAGAAATGCTGATGAAAAAAACGTAATTTCTCTGTTTATCAGAGGTCTAAAATACTTACTATTTTCTCTGATAAGCACATATTTATTCTAATTTATTCACATTTTTAACACTTCTCATATACATTTGGATGTTCTGAGTAAGGAAATCTATGTTTGATTTCAAAATATGTACATCTAAGTCTTCTATTGGCCAAAATTTGATGACGTCATCAAAATTTGACTCCACATGTAAAATATATGGATTAAAAAAAATTATTTTATATGATACTTTGCATTAATATCTTTAAGACCAATGCATTTTAGAACCTTAATATGATATAATTTGCCAATGATCTGCGAAAGAAAAAATAAATCTGCATTGATTTCTGTACAAAATTGAAACTTCAAGCTTATTTTTCTCGCATTGTACATTTTAACAGTTTTGAGCTCCACAAGGCTTTCATACTTCACTAGTTTTCCGGAATTTGTGACCACAAAAAGTTTTGGACATTGATTAGAAGTCTTCAGTGATGTGTGCTTTTATGTAAATATAACATTTATGATGTCACATGTTTACATTAGGACGCCCTCTGTTGTTTTATTACAGGCAAAGTATCACAATACTATCTAACAGACACTACAATAGAAACAATCAAATTGCATTTGCGAAAATTACATTTAGTGAAAATATCCAATTAGTGGAAAATAAATTGCAAAAATAAAAAAAAACGTTAATTTTCGGTTTATCAGAGAGGGCTAAAATACTTACTATACTTTCGAACCTTTCTGCTCGGCTAAGCACATATTATTCTAATTTATTCACATTTTAACACTTCTCATATTACATTGGATGTTCGGCGTAAGGAACTCGATGTTGATTTTCAAAATAGGTAATCTAAGACTTCAATTGGCCAAAATTTGATGACTCATCAAAATTTGGACTCCACATGTAAAATATATGGATTTAAAAAAATATTTAATGATACTTGAAATTAATACTTTAAGACCAATGCATTTAGAACCTTATAATTTGCCAATGATCGGCGAAGAAAAAATAAATATCTGCATGGATTCTGTACAAAATTGAAACTTCAAGCTTATTTTTCTCGCATTGTACATGTTAACAGTTTGAGCTCCACAAGGCTTGAATACTTCCACTAGTTTTCCGGGAATTTTGACCACAAAAAGTTGGGACATTGATTAGAAGTCTTCAGTGATGTGTGCTTTTATGTCAAATTATAACATTTATGATGTCCACATGTTGACAGTTAGGGACGCCCCCTCTGTTGGTTTTATTACAGCAAGTATCACAAACTATTAACAGACACTACAATAGAAACATCAAATTGCATTTGCGAAAATACATTTAGTGAAAATAGCAAATTAGTGGAAATAAATTGCAAAAACTAAAAAAAAAATGTCTGCAATTTTAAACATTTCTTTCCATTTTGGGGTTATTAATTCATTATAATAGCTTCTGAGGTGCTTTATATACCTAAAATGCAGGTGTCAGGATAGTTTTGGGCTAAAGTTTCCGAATCCAGATTTGTTCAACTTCATAGTTTTAAGAAATTTACAAGCTCTTGTTTTAAATTTGTTTGCAAAAAATAAAAAAAATAAAAAAAATAAACAAATTTTCAATAATTGTGGCCATATTTTCGTAGTGAGACTTGAAGAGAGCATATTAACCGTGTATAAGATCCCCAGAAAATCATTCAATAATAAAAACAAATTAAATAAATAACGACGGTTTGGTGCTGCTATGGCATTTGGTTGTGATAGGCCATTCTGTTTTTTTTTTTTTTTGGCTTTGTATGTGTTTGTTTGTTTATTGTTTTATTTTTGTTTTTAAACATTTCCGTCCCTGAGACCTATAGAAGCACGATCAGGTCACCCATGTTTTTCAGTGCCAAAGGAAGCCAATAGGCATATATAACTACATTGGATCAGGTAGTTGTAGCAGACACCTTGGATTTCAAAAAGAAGCATATCGTTTGCCCTCTGATTTTGCCCGTGTACATGTATAGGTCTACGAGATAGATTTTATAGTAGCTATGGGTTTACGGGGGGGGGGGGAGGGGAATATTGGGCTTTTTTTGTTTGTTATCTGTTCAATATTCAGAGAGTAGCCAACAGCAAAGCGCTTAAATCGCAGGTTACCATCCTTGTTTTATACTAGTTAAAACATCCATAAATTCCCAGCAAAGCAAAACCACAGATTTGCCCTACGGACCAGGAATATATGATAATAATAATGTAAGATTAATGATGTTTAAAAAAATTGGGTAATTGAAAGATCTGAAAGTCCCCGGTTTTACAAGATTGTGAAAACGTTTTAAAATTTTGAAAATAAAATACTTTCGATGGTTCCCAGTTTGTTTTTTTTTGAAGTGAAAACTTTTCTTAACAATAAAAAAAATCAAGGTAGAGGTACAAGAGGGGAAGAAGTTTAGTTTGGAAAGATGATCGTGTGAAAGAAACAACGCATAACAAAAGTTTTGCATATGTGGGTTTCTGTTAGCGGTTTTCCACAGGTGTGTTGTGATCAAAATGTTGATATATTGAATTAATTGTAAGCCCGACCAAAAAGCAGTAAGATTTTATTGGAAATGTTAAAGAGATAAGTGCAGACCCCACCTTAAATATTTAATATACTTGCCACGCTCAAAAAATAGATTTGCTCATAACTTGTGAGGTGGAAGGGGTTGGGGAGGAATGTGCGAAATGCCTTTGTTATGAAATGGGTGCTCGTGCCATAGCAACGGCCCATTTGTGTTTGGGCAATTTCAGCTATTTTGGAGCTGAAAAAGTGAAAGATTGCCTTTAGAGGTGAAATTGCATGGACAGTTTCAAACTTGTTCAAAATGTGTTTCAAAATTACAACGCGCCACCTGTTCTGTTCAAGGAAAAACAAGTTCTCAAAACCTGCTTTTACTATGAATTTTGGCCCTCCCTTTTTTCTGACAAACCAATGGAAGTTTTAACACACTTTGAAGAAATGAATTTTGGGCTATTGTTTGCCAAGAAGAGAAAAATTCAACTTGCGCGCCGCTGGTCTAGAATATTGACTTTCTAGTTGTGAGTAAAACAGACCGTGCCCCAAACATAGTTGATGAGAACAGCTTGGGAAAATATCTATCTAGTGCGGGTGTTGGGGGTGCCAGAAAAAATAGGCATTTGTGAAAATGCCAATTTATCTTATAGTGAAATGTTGTGGATTTTAATTGGTAAAATCGTTGTGTGAAATGCATTTTGGTCATGTTTGCATAATTGTCAATCATCTGAATGTTTTTGATGAGGATATATCTGTTTCTTTGCTTGGGGCGTATACAGTGTTGCTAGTGCTCAGTATTGTGGTACTTTTGTACACGTCACATTAAAACTATAAATAAGTCATTTAAATGGTACGGTTAATGTTGGCATTCTTCCATATTGTTCCTTTTGTACTTTCTGAAATTTAGAAGCAATCAAAAAATGTTCTTGGGGATATTTATAGTGTTGCCAGATTTCAAATCTGTTTATTTTTGTGAAATATATATCGGTTATTTGTGTAACAGCACCTTAATAATATTAGAAAAAAAATATACTGGCGCAGAGATAGATCTTGTGGGGGGGCAAAGCATGAGGCCAAATATGGAGGGTACGTGACGTTTGGCGGGGAACACTACTTTTGAGTAAGGGGTGCTAGGGGCTTGAGGGATGTGATCACTTAATCAAAGTCCAACCTCACCGAAATGGTGGGAACTCTCAATAGAGGCGATTTCAAAATGGACGCCAGAATGGACCTAACATAAACACACCTGGGGTCAAACAAAACCATAAATCAAAAATGATAAAATGTTAGAAGATCTAGAGGATTAAGTACACACAGAAATTACCAATTCATAAAAGTCCCAATAGAGGGGCAAAAATACCTCCAAAGTTACAAGATGCTACATAGAAAGTCGTTTAAGTTTTAAAAGTTTTTTTTAAATTAATTAATTTGGCATTTTTTTGATTTTGAAGTGTTGCGGCATTATTCTAGAAAATGTGTTTGATATCGACACTAGAGGGCGCTTTTCAACCTGGCGCCAAAAACATTATCCATCTATAAAATTACATTTTGAACCATTTAAAAAGGCCCGGGCGGAATCGCCCCCCTCGACCGACAGTTTTTGTCATATCTCACCTATTGGTTATTTTTCACGGCAGAAATGCATGACTTTTTTCTCTTGAAGCCTTGCGCTCGATTGAAGACCATTTGAACAAAATCTATGACTTGCAGTTACGACGCCGGCGTTACGTAATTGCGCATGCGTGCGAAGAAAAGCTACCCCATTTGAAATTACACAGACAGAAACAAAAAGCAGAAATCCAGTTTTTGTGCTAAGGATACGCTTACGCTATTGTTTTATCTTTTATTTTTGATATATTTGTAGTAGGAGCGTGTTGGTGCGCCATTCTTTGACACACATCATGGCCAAAAATATCAACTTTTGCTTGAAAAAATGGCGAAAAACCAGAATTTTGCCGATTTTTGTCGATTTTCGGCAGTTTGCATGACGTCTGTTTGACGTCACTGTGACGTCGTAACAAGGTCACTATTTGTTACTTTTTTTGGTTTCAAGATGCGGGAGGGGTCATAGCCTATCCATTGGTATCACACTTATGATAGTTCATCAATCCGTTTTGAGACTACGGGAACCCCCCCCCCCCCCCCGCGGGGGGAGTATGGGGGGCCAAAAGCCAGGCGCTTTTAGGGTTAAAAATGTTTTGTCCAACTGTGATAAATGTGGAGAAATTACGGTAGATTCCCAATTTCAAATTTCATAATCTTTAAATATTGTCAATAGTGAGAGCCACTCTTTTCCAAGAGTGGAGTAAAAATGGGCAAATAATGGCTTTTGGGGCTCATGATGTTCATGATGTAGTAATAAAATCAAATGAATTTTTAGTGAATCGCACTTATTGGGTTTAAACTATATCCCTTTAAAAATCTAAAGAAAGAAACATTAATGGGAATTGTTTGACCCGGAAATTGAAACCAGTGTTTCAAAATCTCAAGACTGGCAAAAAATATCGAAAGGCATTGGGGAAAAAATGTGATGCGACCGAACAATTGCATGTTAATTTGTCCGTGTCTGCGAGCCACTGAAGTACCAAAAAAACGTTCATTTTATGTCGCTAGGTTCTATAGGTTCAGACCCAATATGATAAATATTCAAAACAAAAAACATAGTCAATTAGTAAAAAAAAAAAAAAAAACGGATCCTCTGATGCAAAAAAATCCTAGAACCCACGCAGCCCAGGAAAGTATTTCCCACGGTTTGTAGGTCTTGTGTCCCAAAACTGCTGAAAAATATTATCTTAAATTGATACGGCGTGAGAGAAGTTTGTTAGACTAACTAATCAGTCAGCCATAGAAAATGTGTGTAATTGAAACTGACATCTCAAATATCTCCGGGGAAAAACAGAAGGGGTTCTATGGTTGTTTTGAAATCAGAGGATCCTGACAGCCTGTTTTAAATTAAAAAACATTTTACACCTTAAATGGAACTTCTATGTAGCATCTGTAACTCTGTAGGTATTTTAAAATATGTTTGGTGACTTTTTATGAATAAATCAAGTTGACTAAACTAATCACTGATTTGTAATTTTGTGTATTTAATGCCTTAGATCTTCTACAGTGACCATTTATGATTTTATGGAGATATGTTTGACCCCAGGTGGTGCATTATAGTTCATTGGCGGCTATTTTGAAAATCGCCCTCTAGTGAGGAGTTCCCCACCATGTGTGAGGTTTGGACTCGGCTTTAAGGATCAGAATCCTCAAAGCCCAGAACCACTATCAAAAACAGTAGTTCCCCGGCAAATGATCACGGGAGCTCCATATTTGACCCTACTAATACTTAATTCCCCAAAAGATCTGCCAGTATATTTTTTTAATTATGATAAAGCTGTACACATATAACGATTATATTTCACAACATTATACAAGGGGGGGTAGGATAGACATGATAGGGTTTAGGAAACGACTTGTCCATTGGCATTGTGGATTCCAAACAGTAATTGAGGAACTTCTAGGTATGGGCATTTGCTGGCAGTCCCGTCTCAGGTTCATTTACCTCGTGAACCTTTAGTCAATACAAGTAATCAGCATGATAATATAATGTAAGAATAAATTGACTCAAAAATCCGTCGGGGTTAGTGGATACACCCGCTGCAAAGTGGTGTCATTTCCAATAACGGTCATTAGATTTAAATATTCGCTGACCGGCCTAGCCTTTAGTCAAGGGGGTTTGGTGTGTGACCGTTCGATTGCTATGAGCGCCCTCCATACCATTCAGTCTTTGAATAAGACTAACACGGGGGTTACAAGGAAGTTGATTGGCCGTTTCTGTTGATGTTAGGTTGGTCATGTCCTACCCCTCTTGAAATATAACAGATTTGGAATCTGGACAAAACTATCAAAATAACCCAAAAAATATTTTGATGCTTCTAAAGTATCAGAAAAGGAACGAAAAGGAAAAAAGATATGCAGGAATGCATCCATGAACATACCATTTAATGTACTGATTATAGTTACTGGCGTGTACAATTGTACACAATACTGAGCATTGGCAATACTGTATCAGCCGCCAAGCAATTAAACTGATATTATCTCATCAAAAACATCGAATGATTGACAATTATGCAAAACATGACAAGAAAGTAACTTCACCAACAATTTATCAATTAAAGTCCACAAATTTCAACAAAGAGAAATTGGCATTTTCACAAAATGGGGGGCCTATTTTTCTGGCAACACCCGCCTATGGTAGATATATTTCCCCAAGCTGTTCTAGCAGGATATGTTGGGGCAAGAAGGTCGGTTTTACTCACAACCAGAAAGTCAATATTCTAGACAAGCGCGCAAGTGGAATTTTTCTCTGCAAAAAATAGGCCAAACCGTCAATTTTTCAAAGTTGTAAAAACTTAAGTCGTTGCCAGGTCCAAAATTCATAGTAAAAAGCTATGGTTTTGAAACTTTTTTTTCTGTGACAGAACCAAAGGTGGGCGCTTTTTTAAAATGAAACTAAATTAACAAAAGTTGGAACTGTCCAGGCAATGACACCTTTCTTAAAAAGGCAAATTGTCACTTTTCAGCTCCAACCAAAATAGCTGAAAAATGCCCAAAAACACAAAATGGGCCGTTGCTATAGCAACGCAGCCTCATTTGACATTAAACTGCAACGCTACTGCACAAAGTCATACAGCGAATGACGGAATCAATTGTAATACTCATTTGGACTCAATGAGCGACATTATATAAACGTCTACCCAATTCGGCACATTCCTCCCACAGCCCTTCCACCTCACAAGTTATGAGCAAAATCTATTTTTTTGTAATTGGCAAGCTATACTAATTATTTAGGTGGGGTTGCACTTAACGCTTGTGTTTATTATTTTTTACCATTTTTTAAAGGGTCATTTATAACGTCAATAAACTCATTATAACGACGCTGTCAGGGGAGAGTGAATTAGTTCAAAATTTCCTTATTACAAGGGTTGAAAAAAACAATTAAATAACAAAGAAATTGGCATCGTGGTTTAAAGAAAAATAATTCGTTATAACAGTTTTTTCTTATATAAAATTTCGTTATAATGAGGCTAATGTAGCTGGAAATAGGAAAGGGAAAAGGGGGGACCCGCTGGATAAGATTTATGATTTTCACCAATAGAAACATATCTGGCTTATTGTTTTGTTATTTGCATAGAAGTCATAATGAAAGTCATTTGTTAATCCTATAAAGATCTTTGAGCTAATCTCTTGAAATCAAGGTAAAGGCGAAAAGTGGATTAGGATTGCTGCCCCACAAAATGAGAAAGAAACTAATAAACACACGTCTCCTGGAAACCAAGGGAAGAGTTGCATGGCGATTAAAGTGCTTAAGCTCTAAGTTCCTCCAGAGAAGTCAAGTGCAACCTGAATATGAATGTGATTTTACAGCGAAACGCGGAAGGAAGAAGAAGGAGAATTTGCAAAAAATGAATGTATCTGCCAGTGAGTGG
>JAMKCH010004848.1:0-37810 GCA_023653785.1 Ophioderma brevispina | reverse complement strand
CAGAATACTAAATTCATCCCCATGGTTGAATGACACTGAATGATGATTTTCACAAAATGAAATGAAGTCAACCCCAAAAAAGTGGACAGTCTGTCAAATGATAACATTAGACTTGTCTCAGACCCTTGTTAATTTAACAATAACACAATTCAATATAAAACAAGCTCACAATTTCTACAGGAATCATCGCACATTAATTAGGTGTAAGATTAACAACGTAAATGTTTAAATGGCACCACTGAATGTACTTACCGAGAACCAAAACAGACTTGCAGGATGGTAATTTAGAACTAGAATGTGTAGACACCTCGCCCAATATTGACGTCCTAGAAAGTAAACAACAAAATGAACGAATTACAAAATGATACTCACATATGGATATAATATTCTCTTATACGACTCCACATTACATTCACACTTACCATAAATTCTGCGATTCGTCTTCATCCTTTTCCATATTGCCAGCATTTGCGTTAGATCTCTCTCCGATGGGAGCCATCTTGGTTTCACCCAAATCCCCGGATTTTCTAATTATATGCTCAAGGCTCACATTACTGCAGACTTTAGCAACAACCTATACCGGTGATCGCATATAGGGAAGTGTCAAATGATAGGAAAAGAGTAAGAAGGGGAGAGAGAGACTGCAAGGATGTAAGAAAGGGAGAGATGTTACTTTATCAAATGGTTGAAAATATAGGTTGGTTATATTACTCCTGTTGATAATAACATAATGTGTTTATTTTATTTTAGGAGAACCTAAAAATAAGTTTGTCGACATTAGCCCCGGGACATTACCATAACGCTCAACATATATTTAGAGTGCCTCCCGAGAGTGCCATGCCTATACCATGAAGTAAAGATCTCTATGAAAACCGTTTGAGCGGGTTCTTTTGCAGAACCATAGTTTAGGCACTCTAAAAAGTTCAACATCGATCCCTTATTTTGACCTCTGTATGATCCCCGCTTCCGAACTTTCTGTATCCTGCATAAGGGGTTCCACAAGGGTATGTTTTGGGACTGCTGGTTTTTAGAGTAGAGTATACTCTCTAGATGCAAAAGAGTGAATTTCATTCTAAAAGAATGACAGGGCCCACTGCGAAAAGAGTGAAATTTAAAACCCCGGTTCAAAAGTTTTCAAGAATATTTTGGGATTTACTCTTGATGATACCAAGGCAGGCCGTGTTCCATGTCTGCAGTGTTGAATGGAGAGCTGGAGAGTTAAGCAGCGTGCCGACAAAAAAGTCGACGAGAACGCAGTCTCTGTCTGCCGAGCTGGTGTGATTCATTGACAATATTATGCAACAGGTGCTTCTTATCCATCAGAGCCTTATGTGCCTGATGTTCTCTCCGAAGCACTGCAGGTGCAATGCCTGAAAACACTGTGGAAACTGGAATGAGACGTAGGCAGCCAGTAATGGTTCCCGTCTCGTTGAGTACTGTGTCCAGCTTCTTTTTTAGGCTAACTTTTGGGTGGGTTTGCCATAACTTTAGTCAAATATAAGGTAAAGTGTCGTGCCGAACAAGCCCGTGCGCGGAGTGCCCATCTCTCTTTCCTTAGCGTTTGGACCAGAACAGATTCGTTGTGCAGGAGGAGTGGCGGCCCCCACAGCAAATATATAATATTTGCTGTGGGGGCCGCCACTCCTCCTGCACAACGAATCTGTTACAGTTATACCTTTCCCAGCATTGAATAATGTTGGTACTCACTTATACACCTGGGTGAAGAGGAGTAATTGAGGTAAGCTCCTTACTCAAGAGGACAACACGTTGGCCGCAGCAGGCTCGCGCCCGACATTTGAATTGGGGGCGAGCACTCAATGTCCGTGGCTTGAGCGCCTCGCCCATACCCGAAGTGTGGGTTCGAACCCCGTTACAGCCAACTTGTTGTGCACGACACTTTCCTTCAAACGGGTAAATGCATTGAGATCAACTCCGTTCGTATTTTCGTGTCTTAATAATGCCATGGGCCGTCGCCTGCTGAATAAAAGCGGTCCGGATTGCATGGTTTTTATTATGAGATTGCTTTGGACTTAAATCATTTCAGTTGAGGACTAAGGTACGGCTTATATAAAGATACAACCATGCAAATGTCAATTTTTATTAAAAATAATGAAAGCTTCAATACTCAAATCCAATACCTTTAGCAGGGATGATGGAATGATTGATTCCATTCATTTTTATTATTAGGATAAAGGGGGGTAATATTATAAGCAAGAATCGTAATTTCCAAGAATTCTAATTCTATGCTTTCATTGGACTTTGCATATCAATTGAAAGCTTTGGTTCATGGGTAGGTACAGACAAAAAGAGTATTTTCGGAGATATTCATTTAATCTAAAATGTCCAAATAAAGATATAGGCTTTCAAAAAACTTTTTTTTCATTTGCAAAGGGACCATATTAACCCATGCTTCGCGCTCGGTGGCTAGGTCACGGGGGGAACGAACACGGGGGGTAACGAGGGTCTTCTAGATGCCTACCTCTAGACCGAGGCTCCAAGATAACATAGAGATGTTTTAAAATGTCACTGACATAAGAAGAAAACGTATTGAAATTTTAAATGGAAATATAAACTTTCAGGACACTACCTCTGTTAAAACTGAATTACGGTTGTTTGGGGAGAAGTAGAGAACCCTCTTGTGGTCTTTTGTTTTTCATAACATCATCTCTTAAGTATACCCAGATCATGACTATACCTTAGCTGCCACAGTCGTAGCGCCGGGCGAAGCCCGGGCTCGAATAGATATGCATAGGAGATCCGGGTTTTTGTCTCCCAGACGCAAACCTTCGGAAAAAATGTTTTAAAATACTTTTCACTTACACGCCCTCGCTATTGGTATATGTCAATCTAAGCCGCTTGGGTGTTATTATCACAAATCAATAGTATATGAACCAAAAAAAAGCAATTCTGAGGTATTATGAAACATGTTTCTGCAATTTTATCGATGTGAATTTCGTACTGGCAAATTTATTATACTTAGTGGCCTTCACTTTCTTCATTTGGGCACCAGTTATTGACTCCTAAACATCGCTTGTAAGTTACAATGACCTTACTTCACCTCCTTAAGAAATAAATCAGTGACATATTTATGGATTTGTATGACAAATCAAGGTGTTAATATGTCATTTTTAAAATTCTGAGGACCCTGCCATAGCTTATATACTTCATAGCTCTGACCTAAGTATCCCGACCACCCAATATGGAGTGTCTAGTCAGAGCAACTCGGACTAGCCTATAACCCGTCAGGACTCATGCCTTTTCTGAGGTCGGCTACTATAGCGTCATTGAATGTGGAGGTTTTTCTATGTCAAAGTAACCCCATTTGGCTGATATGATGTACAACTCCTCCAATGCAATGCCCTATGTCTGCACTGGCAGGAAACCCACAAATGATCGCTAACCACCCTCCGCCAACCAAGACCACCAGGAATTGTCCTTGCCATCGAGAGACCACATCGACAATAGGGAAGTGCAACCTCAGTGTCTGATGACAACAATCGAAGTCTCTGCACTATGAGCTCATCCGGCTCTGTCATAGTTACATCTTTCTAGACAAACCTCATCAATAGACTTCAAAGCACCCCTCAACGTCAGCTTGGAAGCCGGCACCAACCGCTCGACTCCTCGCATTGTCGATTTCAACATGCCATAGTAGCCCAATGGGGCTACAAATGAAATTAACAAGAACGTAAGCCTGTCGAAGAATGGATAGGAAGTCACATCTACTCTCCTTCACGACTCTAATCTGCCGCCATCATTTCATGGAAGAGAGGTTACAACTCTGGTCAAGCTATTGTTAGCAAAACCATCTCGTAAGCCCTTGTAGCAGTTGTTCTGGATCCTGTCCATTGACTCAACATCGACCAATCAGGTATCCAGTCAACGCTGCAGGGCGCAGTAGACCAAATAAAGTAGCGTTTCAATCGTCGCTTGAAAGCAGAACTGCAAGGATTCACTGTGAGTGATGACCTGGATCAGAATTTGAAGATGATTGTCTCCAATGCCTCAGAATAGACACATTTGCGCCAACTCTTGAACAATGCTGCGCCGGAAGACTTTCATATAATACGCAGAGGCTGTAGGGACGGAATATATGAGGCCTTCTTTCAACTCCAGGAATGTGCTAGAGAATACAAGAGTATAGTCACACCATTTTGAATGCTGCTCCTCTCATCGGCTAAACACTGCCAGGTGAGGAAGTGTCGGAGAGATCTCCCAGGAAAGATCAAAATCCTAGTCATACTGTAATTGATCCACGCGATATGACCCTAAACAGCAAATGCATGTCTACCATCCGAAAGCCCTGAGGGGATCCAACAGAACCTCTCACAGCAGCCAAATTTCACACCCAACCAAGTTGTTCCACCAACTGCTTTTAAATTGGGCAGGTGGGCAGCAAGAAGCCGCAAGAAGATCAAACTAGACCGTAAGAGGTTTTAGTGGCGACCCTGATTTCCGCCCCTTCACATGGACGAATTGGAATCGCGTATAAATTGCTAAACTTCAACTCGAGGAAAGCATTAGGCCTTGACAACATCTCAACTGTAGCAGCTGAAAAAACATTCGGCACACGTCAACGATGCAAAAACAGTGTTTAGAACGTGGTGGCAATTAGTGTTTAGAGATTTGACATGTTTTAATATTTTGTTAAAAAATTAATACCTAATGTCAAATCTCTATAAACACCTAATGTAAATCCCGAAAATGTTTAGTTTTTAACATTTTGATATAAGGTGTTTATTAATATTACAGAGCATTTTCAAATTTTTAGAAACGTGTGGCAAAATGAGTGTTTAAAAAGTGTTTAATTTCTAAGCAGTTTTTGCAGTGTACATACAAAGGAAATGGCTTCTTGAACTCTACAATTGCTGCCTTATATTACCACAGGTTCCCAAGAGGCTGGGAGGAAAAGCATCGAGTTATGGGGGCACTCCTAATGCTGAGAAGACACATCAATCCCAGCTATAAGGCCCAGATTATCACTCCTCAGCATATGGAACAGAAAAGAGATATAACAGGCAGTTCCGGCCAGGCATATCAACAACAAGCCAAGTAGCTTGCACCTAACTAGTCTAACTCACACATTGAGGCATGGTTTCGAGGAGGGGTATGTAACCGTATGTTGGTGTTCGTCGTTACCATATCAGCCGCCTATGACAAAACTGTTAATCAAGCATAATGCCATACATCCATAAGATTCTGGAAATCACCAAGGACATCCGCTTTGACCGGTAGGCTTATCAAATGATTGCTGGCAAACAGGATGTTCTTGTTCAAAAGACATATAGAGGCGAAGAAGAGCCGATGGCGCGGCGTAGTCTCAAGAATGGACTATCCAAAGGGATCGTGCTTGTCAGCTCCCTTTCAACTCTATAACTCAACGACCAACCTAAATTAGTACTTGCGCGAGAGATTAACGTTACTCCTCCTCATAGCGAATGCATGTAAATGAAACTAAATCTCCAATATCTCCGGAATACGAGGGGTTCTATGGATAGTTTTTGTCATCAGAGGTCCGTTACTATGTGTTGTTTTCAATAAGCCTATGTATCGTAATTGGTTTTGAACCTATAGAACCCGAGCGAGAAAATTAACGTTTGTGTCGGGTACTTTCGTTGCTCTCGCAAACACACGGAAAAGTAACACGCATCGCTACGCCCCCGATCCCTTTTCGCCACACTGGCCTTTCCGTATTATTTCAGTCTTGAGAATATTCAAACACGCTGGTTTCAATTTTAGCGCATTTCAATTTTAGAAAACGGATATACGTACTTACCCGGACCGTCCCGACGCTCAGGCGCGCTAATGACGTGGGCGATAAACTCCTAGGGCAGTGAGATTTGGCCAAGGTTTGCCAAATCAACAATGGCGGGCGCTGTGTGTCAAGACGAAACGTAAATGGTGTGCGTAGCAAGCATGCAAGTTAAGGAGCGGATCTGCCAAGTATACTGTGAAGCACCTAAGTCTGGACAGGTACCTTGCCTGCCACAGCCTTAAATACCATGAGGAGTTCTTAAGGTGCAAGTCCAACCTCTTGAAACATTCTCTATGCGGAATCAAGATAGCCCCTTTGAAGAATACTTGCCATCAAACCAGTAACATCTATTGGTATTGAACCTGCAGGTGAGCATCTTCCACCTCACCTGGAGGCTGACTCCTGCATAGGCTGAATGGCGATGCCTCAACAGATTGCCAGAATTGGGCCAATCTACTTTCCTTGCAGAGTGGGGCTACCTGGATATAGGCAGATCAGGACACTACCCGTGGTTGTGGAACAGGGCACGCACATCCAATGGAACATCTCTTGGCTGGCCCCTGCGGGAGCAACAAGCAGCAGATCAGGACGGCTTGTCGGAATTCGTGAAGCAGCCAACGTTATACTATCTCTGGCTGGATCATATTTTGAGAACTATACTGTGTTTGGACAGCCGATACGAAAAAGTTGTTTGACTGATGTTCTTCAAATAACTACAAAGGAGACTTGAGATGAACTGTGTTTGGACACGATAAGAAGTTGTTGAATGATGGGTTCTTTAAATCACTACAAAGGACACAAAGGGGGGGGGGGGTTCTCATAATGCCGCCGGGGATCCATATTCCGTTCGTCACTTTACCTAATTACTCAGTAACGATACACTCTTATTTGAGAATTTTGTCAATTTTTCCCGTGTCATTTAGTTTTTGACACTTTTTTGTGTCAGAGTGACCAATTTATTGGTCGTTATGAGGTGGAAAAAGTGTGAAACCTTTTTTACAACACGAATCGAATAAATTCATTATCTTAATACAAACTTTCCAAGAATCCCATTCAACCGCAGGCGATGTGATTGGTTTGTCCACTGTTTATTTTATATATTGGCAAACTTTTGCGATTGTGATTGGCCACGCTCGACTGTATATTGTCAATGTGATCTAAGACCCAGCGAACACCACGAGCGTTTAATGTTTGACAGGAAAGAACTTAAGGCACTTGTAGTGCAAGCAATGCAACTGCATTCCTCACGGCCTTATGCACATACTGTGTTCCATTTACTGTTTTTCCTGAGTATTTTGCATGAATAGAAAATTCCACACTTCCCAAATTTGCATTGTGGTATATTTTCTTTTGGGTGTCAAATTTCCGATTGATTTTGAACCTCCCAATGTGTTAAAAAAGATTTTTTTGACACAAACTCTATTCAATTTGACACGGAAATTATTCTGTTTGATACTGATGGTTGTCTAGTCCGGATTGCTTTTTTTAACACAAAAATGTTCATTTTGGACTCGGATTTTTAGTGATTTCTAACACTTTTCTGTGTCATTTCATATCTGACACATTTCCCGTGTCGTTTTGACCAAACTATTTGTGGTTTCCCGGCGGGACTAATTTTCCGGGGCGTGTCAATTTTGACAAACTTTGTGTCCGAAGAGTTTAACTGGCATCCTGAGAATAAGATGTAATTTGGCAAATTTCACAGTGTTTGACTGGGGGGCAACGGGATTGTGGTGAGTTAATAACATACAGAAGATTTTTATAGCTTAATGCCTCCTTTAAATCAGTAATTTGATCCTAGATGATGTAAATAATCTGTGCTCGAGTCAACCATCAAGTCCCTGACTTACCGAAAATTACTGTCTCAAGTTTGGTTGCGATTGTATGTATAATTTTTCAATGATAGTACTAATACTCAATCTAATTATAGAGTTACTATATAGTTACTATAGAAAACTCCTCCGTGATCTATACGGACGCCATACATACGGAATGCACTGTTGGTCTCGTATCCCGGAGTATCGCCCCAACTAAGTCCGCGGGGTGAAAAACAATAGCCTAATATTGAAGTACCGCAACTTGAAGCTTCTTTGTGTTCTGAATCGAGTGAACGTACACGTAGAAACTTGTTGTGTTCTTTCGTAGATGAAAAGCGCGCTTTTGGATAAAATAACCATAAAGGGGTAAAAATAACCATAATTTCGCGCTGGCCCCTTTATTCAAATTTGGATATGATGTGTGAATATGGACTTACAAAATGCCCCTAAACAAGTATCCAGCTCTACTAAGAAACATACCAAACCGAAACAAGTATTTTTGTCGTTTTTTGTACCTAACAAGAATTTTTGTCAGTTTTTGCTTACCTAAACAAGCAATGCATTGTAATCTTTAATATACTCTTTATGATCTTGTTTTCTTTACATATTTATTGATGATTCTGATCTCTGCTTAATTTGAGGATTGCATAAAAACAATAGCCTTTTTTTGTTCCAGTATTTTGCTAGTGTTTTGACACCTACCTATATCTCCAAGGTACGGCCCGCGCGTACACATCGCCTGTTGGGAAAAGGCGCCCTTTTATAAGCGTTTTCTTTTTCAGCGCATCATATCCCACTGTTGAATACAAGTTGCGGCGCCTCAAGACCTATTTGTAATTTGTGGTTTGATCATGCCATATTTGATGATTTTCTCTTTTGGCTAAAATGCACAAGAAAGCCTGACTCTGGGTCTACTTTGGCAGCCAACCAGCTCTGATCTAAACCCGTTATAGGAGTTCTATGCTATACTATAAATGATAATTAATAAAAATTTGGGGAAACACAAAAAAATACTTAAGTGGTATAAACCTTTTCAAATGAACTATGAGCGTCGGCTCCATAGTGTTCAACAACCTGTTCACTTTTGCTGCCTGAATTGTTCTTTATGGTTCACACTTGTCCTTTCTATTGTGAAAATTTGCATCATAAACAAATTTTATTTTTTTTTAAAAAATCAAAGTTGATAGGAGTTACAAATAAATGCCTCTATGCTATACTACCATATGCAGAGCATTCGTATCAATTAGTGATGTCACTCTTTATCATAAATGATAGTCACGGCTTCAGGCTATTGAAATGCCCCCTCGGTTGTCTGAGAAAAGTTTTTCGAAATGTTGAATCAATGACTCATCACTGGGTCAAGCTTCAACGTTTGTGCACGCCATTGGTTGGGTTGGTTGGTTGTTGTTGGTTAATGGTTTGACTTGGAGGGCTACTCGGGCAACCTTATACTCAACTGAGTTTTATGTCCAACAACAGTAAAGGGGAAAAGAGAATACAATCAAAGAAATAAAAGGATACGCAAAAAACTGGCAAAAAAAAAAAAAAAAAAACCAAAACCGGATGACAGCTAACAACAAAAGTATGGGGCGCCAGTGAGCTGCCCAACGGCAATTCAAGCACGTTATTAAATTGAATATCCACAAGCTCAATAAATTGACAAACAGCCTTAATTGGAGGGTGATTTTCCTCCGAAAATCTCACTAATAGGGACTAGAACCACTAAATTCAAATTTAATCAAAAAAGGGCTTTTTCTTTGCCTTATCATTTTAAAATGTCAGAAGAACAATGATTTTGTCTCTGGAAGCCTCAACATATATCACAAAAACATTATATCAATAACACTAAAAAAAAGGGAATGAAAATTTTAATTCCACAAAGTGGCCTATAAATTAGGGAAAAAACATTTTGCACATTTGGAATAAGGGGAACTCAATGGTCACAATATATATATAATATGTTTAATTTTTAAAATTAGGTTAAAAACGCGTGTTTTTTTGTTTTTTGAATATTAATTAAAAATAGTCACTTCAATTAAGATAGTGGCCTCAAGTTCTCAATTTCACACGTTTGAGACGAATCGATTTGTTTTCATGTATTTAACACCTGCAATTATTTCGAAATTCCGGATCCGTAATTTTTTGTGATTTTCTATATTATTATCTAAGTCAACGCTGCAGTAAGACCAAATAAAGTGCCTTTTAAGCGTCGCTTTACCTATAGGCCCCTATAGGAAAGCAGACTGGCAGGATTCACTGATGACCTGGATCAGAATGTGAAGAGGATTGCTCCAAAACCTCCTAACTATGACAAATTTGCCCAACTAGTGAACAAGGCTGCCCGGAGATTCATACCAAGAGGCTGTAGGACGGAATATATGAGGCCTTTCCAAGGAATGTGCTAGAGAATATCAAGAGTATATCACCATGTTTGAAGCTGATCCTCTCTCGGCTAAAACAACTGCCAAAGGTGAGGAAGTTTCGGAGATGATCTCCCAGGAAAAGATCAAAACCTGGCATACTGTAATTGAATCCACCGATATGACCCATGACAGCAAGAAAGCATGGTCTACCATCCAAAAGCTCCGAGGGGATCCAACAGAACCTCCACAGCAGCCAAATGTCACACCCAACCAAGTTGTTCACCAACTGCTTTTAAATGGCAAGTGCAGCAAGAAGCCCAAGAAGATCAAACTAGACCGTAAGAGGTTTAGTGGCGACCCTGATTTCATCCGCCCCTTCAACATGGACGAATTGGAATCCGGTATATTGCTAAACTTAAACCAGGAAAAGCAGTAGGCCTTGAAAACATCTCAACTGAGCAGCTGAACAACTTCGGCACAGTACAGGGACCTTGCGGAATTCAGTGAAGCAGCCAGACGTTGTACCCATCTCTGGCTGGATCATATTTGAGAACTAAACTGTGTTTGGACACGATAAGAAGAAGTTGTTAAATGATGTTCTTTCAAATAACTATATAGAAAGGACACTCCTACCATTCCTGGTTAAAAGATATGGGGGGGGGGTCCATAATGCCCCGGGGGTCCATATTACCTCACTTTACCCTAATTACTCTGTAAAACAATATTGCCAATTTCACAGTGTTTTACTGGCAACAATTTGGTGAGTTAATACAGAGATTTTCATAGCTTAATGCCCCTTTAATCAGTCATTTGATCCTATAGATGATATAAATAATCTTTGCTCGAGTCAACTCAAGTCCCCTTACCGAAAAATTACTGTCTCCAAGTTTGGTTGCGATTGATGTATGATTTTTCATATGAGATTGAGAGTACTAAACAGTCAATCTAATTATAGAGTTTACTTTAGTTTACTATAATAACTCCGATAGGCCTACGGGCGCCATATATACGGAAGAAAATCTATTGCAGTGCCCCTGTCAGCGGGATGAAAAACAAATAATATTTTAGGATGTGAAGTAAAGCAACTTGACGCTTCTGTGTGTTCTGGAATCACAAACGTACACGTAGATACCCCGGGGGCCACTTGTATTCAAAGGTGGATATGATGCGTGAAAAAGAAAACGCGTAAAAAGGGTCTCTTTTTTCCAACAGGCGATGTACGCGCGTACATTGATTAGGGTGTCAAAAACAGCAAAATATGGAAAAAAGGGTATGTTTTTTCGTAACCCGGAAATTATGATGTACGCGAGATCAAAATCATTAAATATTGTAATTTGGAAGTAAAGCAACACGAGCAAAGCCAGATAATAAGGGCATATTATCAACGCAATGCATTGCTTACTTGTTTAAGGTAGCAAAAACTGACAAAAAGACTTGTTTATGGTAGCAAAACAGACAAAAATGCTTGTTTAGGGTATGTTTTTAGTCGATGGAAATACTTGTTTAGGGTGCATTTCGGAAGTCCATGATCACGCATCATATCCACCTTTGAATACAACTGCCCCCCCCCCCCCCCGGGGTAGATACTTGCTTGTGTCTTATGAAAAGCGGGCTTTGGATAAAAATATGGTTATTTTTATCCAAAGTAAAAATAACCATAATTTCCCGGGGGCCACTTGTATTCAAAGGTGGATATGATGGGTGAACATGGACTTACAAAATGAACCCTAAACAAGTATTTCCACCGACTAAAAAACATACCCTAAACAAGTATTTTTGTCTGTTTTTGGTACCTAAACAAGTATTTTTGTCAGTTTTTGCTCCCCTAAGTAAGCAATGCATAAACATCTTTAATATACTCTTTATTATCTTGTTTTGCTTTACAATATTTTTGATGATTTTGATCTCTGCTTAATTTGAGTATTGCATAAAAAACACCCTTTTTTCCATATTTTGCTGTTTTTGACACTAATAATCAATGTACGCGCGTACATCGCCTATTGGGAAAAAGGTCCCCGTTTTTACGCGTTTTCTTGTTCATCACGCATCATATCCACCTTTGAATACAAGTTTTCCCCATGCCTAATTTGTAATTTGGTTTGACCGTGGCCATATTTGATGATTACTCTTTTGGCCAAAATGCACAATAAAGTCGGGACTCTGCTACTTTGCAGGCCAAGCCAGCTCTTATCTAACGCCGTATAAGTCGATGCATATACTATAGATGATAATTAATAAAAATTCGGCGAAAACTATAAAAAAAAAATAACGAAGTGGTAAACCTTTTCAAAATGAAACTATGAGCTCGCTCCAGTGTTCAACATGTTAAACGTTTGCCTGAAGTGTGTCTTTACTTTTTCCTTTCTATTGTGAACATTTCATCATAACACAGTTTAATTTTTAAAAAAATCAAATTTGATAGGAGTTACAAATAAATGCCTCTATGCTATACCAAAGATAATCTGTCTTAGTTATCTATGGCGGAGCATTCGTATCAATTAGTAATGTCAACCTTTAGTATAATATGATAGTCACCGGACTTCGGCTAATTGAAATGCCCCCTCTGTTGTCTGAGAAAAGTTTCGAAATGTTGAATCAATGACTCATCACTGGGTCAACTTCAAAGGTTGGTTCACTTGGTTTGGTTGGTTGGTTGGTTGAATGGTTTGACTTGGAGCTACTCGGCACCTATACTCAAACTGAGTTTTATGCCACAACAGTAAAGGGGAAAAAGAGAAAACAAATCAAAGAAAATAAAAGGATACCATAAAAAAGGAGCAAAAAAAAAACAAAACAAAACCGGATGACAGCTAAAAACAAAAAGTATGGGGCCCAGGAGCTCCCAAGACTTCCAATTCAAGCACGTTATTAAATTTGAATATCACAAGCTCTAATAAATTGACAACAGCCTTAATTGGAGGGTGATTTTTTCTCCGAAATCTCACTAAAAAAATCAGGTACAGAACCACTACATTCAAATTTATCAAAAAAAGGCTTTCCTTTGGCTCTCATTTTAAAATAGCATACGACATATTTATTGTCTCTGGAACCACCAGATATCACAAAAACCATTATACAATAACAACTAGGAATAAAATTTAAATTCCACAAAGGGGCCGATAAATTAGGGGAAAACACATCATTTTTCAATTGGAATAAGGGGAACTCACATTTGACACAATATATAATATATGTTAATGAAAATTGCTCAGAGATTTTCGAAATATATGTTTTTTTTGAATATTAATTAAAAATAGTCACCTCAATTAAAGATAGTGGCCTCAAGTTCTCAATTTCAACGTTTGAGACAATCGGATTTTTGATTTTCATGTAGTAAACTTCATTATGTCGAAATTCCGCTCCTAATTTTGTGATTTTTCTATATGCTTATGAAGGACAAAACAAATCGATTTGAGGTGAGTTTATTCCACATAGTGATTATAGCCCTTGGTGGACACGCATTTTTTTTAAAACAAACAAAAGAAAATTGATACGTCAGAAACGTGAGGTGCTATCCTTGGAAATCTCAAAGTCATTTTTTTTCCAAGTCAATTTTTGGTATAGTCAGGTGGTAAATTGTCTGTCGGCTAACTTTCCCAAGGTTTGTAATGAAAAAGTGGGATGGAGACGTGGCGAAAGTAAACTGATCGTATCAGTATAGATTAGCCGAATATATATATTATTATTTGTAAATTACATATACTTCGTCGCCGAATTATATAGATTATTATTTTTAAATTACATATACTTTAATCAACAGAAAAAATATTAATCGTTGCTGGTTTTTAATTTCGTTTTAACTGACCCTCCCGTTTTTTTGGTGGAACACGCAGATGGGGTTTCCTATAGGGACCCACCGGGGTGATAGATATGATTTTTTCATGAAAAGATGCGGTATCCAAAAGTTTAAACAAATACAATGGATCTGCTTGTCGGAAAATATTTATTGAGTGCCGCAAAACTGGCAAAATCAATTTTGCGGTTCCCTGGAGGCCCCTGCCTTTACTTTTCTAATTTCAATCAAAATTGGGGGGCCCTCATCATGGATATCATATGAAAGTCCGCAACTCCGTACATTCTTGGAGTCATTTTACTTTTCATTATGTCAACAACCACATTATCCCAAGGAATGAATGGCCATGGGTAAGGCCCCTATAGGAATATATTAGGCAATTTAGGCAAAACAAGTAAAATTCAATTTTTGTTCTGCAAATGTAATTACAACTTCAAAACAGCAGTCACTCTCAACCGACAGCCTATAGTTAAAACAGGTGCAACGAGGGATTTCAATACATATTTTCGGACAAATGTAGTGACTTCATATACGGGGTGTATTTAAAAAGAAAGCGAACCCTCAAAGCCCCTCCTATTCACGAAGAAAAAAGCGGTAAACCATACATATACACATTCTTAAAATACATAGCGTTAGGCTCCTACCGAAAAAAAATCTTCCCAAAAGAAAACATATTGACCGAGGTATGGCCGATAAAATTTGTATACCACTTTTTTGTATCCAAACAGTGTTTGTTAAATTTATGGTTTTATATCTATTAGCGAACCGTCGCAGTCTGGAAGCCATTGCCGGCGTAGCCGGATTTGCCAACAGTGGACCTGCAACGTACCAAACTCAAGTTTTGACTTGACCCAAAATATTTTTTAACCTTTACCTGCATTGTTTGAATTGGACCATGCCGTCGAAATTGCAAATTGTTTCTTTCAAACTTGTAGTAAATAAAGTTTTGGAAAAGGAATCATACATGGGTTCCACTCTTCGTGCGGGAAGGTGAACAACCCATGGCACCGTGCCGCTACTGGGCCATATCTTCACTTTTACACGGATAGGTCGGGGCTTCCCTCTAATTGCGTTTGGGTCCCCCATTTTATCAGTATGGCCTCAGGGAATAGGACATTTTTACATCAGGGCAACTGCTTGGCAATGTTAATATTGTTTTAAATTTGCGAAAAAAATAAGTACTGTATATTCAAAGAATAACGACGCCTCATTCGCGTTAATAAATAACGAAAGACACTAAAACAGTAACAATCCGTGGGTAAATAAAAAGGTACAAATTTTCAATCGCCATAACTCGGTCAATCATGTGGTTCCATTTGGAAAGAGTTTTATGTGTCGGAACCTAACGAAATGCACTTTTGCCAGATGTGTATTATTTTATGTAGTTTTACTTTTTCTCTTCGGGAATAGAGGGCACCTTTGAGGGGTATACCTTAGAAGCCTTTTCGTGATTTCTGCATGCTTATATTTCATATATGCTTATGATTTAGCTTACCGTTGACGGGGCCCATACGGATCGTGGCATTTTCAAGTTGTCTCACAATACATTTTTATGTGCAAATGTTTGTATCTCTGGATCAGCATGCCAGTTGCTGAAAGATCCTAGCTAGAATCCTTCTAATCGCCTTTACGATGTCTTGATCAGGTCCTTCGTTCAGAGAGTCGATGTTGCTTCAGAAAGGATCGCGGAACCATCACTGACATGGACTTTGTAGCACACCAGCTCCAAGAGAAGTATCAGAAACGAAATTCCGACCTCTACCTGACTTTCATTTATCCAAGGCGTTTGATTCGGTCAGCGAGGGTCTTTGGAAAATCATCTTGAGTCTTTTGCTCTTTTGACAGACCCCCCTGCTTGAAAAAGTTCAACGCTCTGCGACCAGATTCGTATGCCAAGACAACTGTCAGAGCAGTGTAACATCTATGTTACAGGAAGTAAAATGTCCTTTATTTCTACCAGGCGAGACTGCAAGTCTCGCAACGTATAACGACGAACTTTGTCAGTGCAGCACAAAAACGCTTAGTCTCGGCAAAGAGCACTGGAAGACATCCATGCAGCTCAATATAAACATAATAACCTCAAGTCAAAGACTGATGTTTATAAGAACTCATACTTCCCCGACTGGAATGCCGCTCTTGGAATGCCCTTCCCCTACTATCCACTGACCTCTACACATGGATAGCGGGTCAGAGTCGCCGAGTGAAACATCAGGAAGTTGGTTTTCGCCCTCTACAATATGGCGGTAAACAATGGATACACCTTGTCAAACAATAGAACATATGTGTGGAACGTGTGCAGCAGCAGGTGTATGCATTGTTTCCGCCATATTGTAGAGGTCCAAAACCAACTTCCTGTTGTTTCACTCGGCGACCATTCAACTGTGCGGCAGCCCGCTATCCATGTGTAGAGGTCAGTGCTACTATCACTGAAAAGCACCATCACAACAAAGTTCAAAGAAAGACTTAAAAAAGACTTAAACATTTTTATAAGCAGCATGCACTTGGTCATCGACCTGACTCCCATTGGCGCGCGTGATATACTCTTCTTCGGAGGTGCCAATTATTATTAATCCTGATCCAGATCCTGAATAAACATCGGGGGTCCGACTTTTATTACGGTAATAACAAAACAGTCGTAAATGGCATCTAAAAATCGCTTTAAAATGCTTTATTCCGGCTTTATTGTCTGTTTTTCACAAAGAACAGTAATATAAGGCATTGATCATATGGCCAATATTAGCAATTTAGAGACAAAATGGGCATTTTGAATTTTGGAAAAAAATGACGGATTGTGGGTTTAAAGGTAGATGACACGTCCGGGTGACCCGATGGTCCGATTTTTCATATGAGTTTTCTGCCTCACATGGAAGCATATCACAAAAAAAAATCTGATTACATATTTTGATATAAAATTGGATCGATTAAGCCCAAATTAATTGGTCAAGCTATGAGTTGCAAAAAATATTGGGCGAGACGCAGTCGAGCCCAATATTTTAAAACTCGTAGCGAGACCAATTAATATTGGGCGTAAATCATCCAATTTTATCATTATCATGTTTTGGATTCGATATTTTCCCACACTTGGACTCCCCAAAACATGATAATGAGTTAAATCGGTCCAGCCGTATGGATAATTGAAGCAAAATGTGTACTACATGTAAATTGGCCCATAGGACAGTGTGTGATAATAAATGTGGTATACCACATTTGGAGACGTTTTTGTTCACAAAATCAAAAGGAAACATTTCCTGGGCCTGAAATTTCACCGGATGGAGTAATGAGAAAAATATGAACTTTCATTTGATACCACAAAATCCCCATTTGATGGAGTAAAGTGGGCGGACAAGGTTGTCGATCGGGTCACCGACCTTGAATTAGTATTTTTTTACAAAAATCAAAATTTCTCTTCATTCATTAGATTTTTTTTACAAAAATCAAAGTTTCTCATTTCATCAAAATCCATATGCGCGCGGCATACTGGAAAACAACTGGTTTGGGCCCTAACATGGATAATGCTATGGTTTTATGTGGATGTGATGTGGAGGTCAATCTGTAAGGATATGCAAAGTTCATAAAAGGAGTGGGTCAAAAATTGCGTCCTCCTTTTATAGTCTTCCTCTTCCAGCTTTTGGCTTTCTAGGGCTTCCCTCTCACCAAGGAGGGAGTGTTTTGGTGCCCTTAGATTGAAGTATCAATCCTATGAAGGTGCGCTCCCACAAAAAGAAGAAAGATTGAAATGTCCATCTTTATTGAAATTAACTTAATTCCAAAGCTTGAAATTTCAATCTAAAAGATTGATTTTTCAAATCTTTCTTCATTTGTGGTGAGTGCCCATTTAATTAGATTGAAATTTTCCAATCTAAGGAATTGAGAGAGTATTTCTTTTCCTGCTGTAACCATGACTCAGAATTGTATCCACTTGGGATCTACCCTACAATTCCGGAACAAATTTACGACTCATTTTGGATGGAATCAAAAAAACTACTGACCCCTGAACATGCCAATATTTTAACCTCTCTGTTCATCCCAGAAATGAAAGTGTATTAAAGTTTGGAGTCTAATAAACACTCCTTTGCAACACATTTTGCTCATAACATTCAAAACAGATATCCTTTCGTAGCGCCCGAAGATTTTTCATTAGGTAAATGAAAAATAGCTTTATAATAGATATTAGATATTCAGATTTTGACTCACTTCCGGGTCAATTTGGTTTCTGGGGACCGAGGCATTGCGATCAGACCATGGCCCTTATAACCCTTATACCCTAACATTTTGACACAAAATGCCAAATTTGCAATACTAATAGACTTTTAACAAACAACAAAAGTTGTTATTTTGGAAAAGCATTTTAGTGAAAGAACATTCCTGAGACAATACAACTGCCATAATTACAATCTCTGTAAATATCTTATTAAAATATCTCTAAGTTCCATTATATGAACTTTACACACATTTCATGGATTTCTGTCAATATAAAAATATGATTATTATGTGAGAAACAATTATAACAGGCATAGTATTGACAGCTTTTTAAAAATATTAAAAACAAAGGCGAACTAGTACTTTACGCGATGAGTAATTAAAAAATATTGTCCCCCGCGAATTCGCGATCATTTGCGAAGTGACAACTGACTGAATTGCACCCCACACTCCCTTGAACCGAGACCACTAGACCACTCACTTAAACCATGAATGTCTAAATTGGAAGGTGGAGTGACGAAGATTAGTATGAGTCGGTGAGTATATGCATACAAGAAATGACATATGGAATTAGCACCTTTAAATAAATGCAGACTGGACGGCTAAGGAAATAAGCATGACATTCATACCTAAAACGCAGAGATCATGTTCACACAAAAGACGTATGGCATAAGCCTTTCATGTAGCGAAGGAATTTTGCACTCTGAGTACCGTTCAGTGAAAATATCAATTGCGCAATTTAATTAGCTCATTTGCATACCTAAACCACATAAACTAAACCGCACATATGTTCACACAAAAAGATGGAATCAGCCGTTCATGTGTGAAGGAAAAGGAATTTGCACATCCGATGTACTGTTTCAGCGAAACGTTTATTGTGCATATTTAATTAGCTCATTTGCATACCTAAGCCGCATATACATCGTGCACTATGCAAAGTGCGAAACCAATGCATGCCAAAGTGTTCTTCATATGGCCAAAGAATTTCCCTATCTGATGTACTGTTTCAGCAATACTGATTTAGCCATATTTAATTAGCTCATTTGTCATACCTAAGCCGATATATCAAGTACTTTCAAAGCGCGAAAACAATGCATGCCAAAATATACTTCATGTGGCAAAAGGGAATTAAGGATTTTGCATATCTTGTGTACCGTTCAGTGATAATAATTATGATATTTAATTAGCTCATTGCATACCTAAACCGTATATATCACATACTTTCAAAAATCGCCAGAAAACGCTGCATGCATGATGCACTTCCATGAAGCGAAGGAATTTTTGTGTCCCGATATATCGTTCAAAGACACAGCTACAGGGTTAACATTTATCACGGAATTCCAGGGTTGGTTAAATTTTTCTCACAGACATACGGGGACATACGGACATACAGGAAATAGGACGGACGGAGCCCATTTCATAGTCCCCGTTCCGAACTTAGATCGGCGGGGACACCGAGACTATAGCAGGGCGACGGTAGTGAAAGAGTGTGCATTCGGATAAAATTGTGAATTTTTGACAAAGGACTTTAGGCAGTGATCATCCATTAAAATTGATGGAAGCATTTGCCAGCCCCCTTTAAAGGTTATACAGGGGTCAAAATTTTAAAATGTTGCGGGATTTGTGTGACAGCCACCATGGATGTTTGTCTGGTCACAAAGGATTGAAATACGGAAACATTTGAAATTTTTACCCCTGGGTTGTAACCTTGAAATCCAAGGGGCCATAAAGGGGTGTGCAAGGCTTCCATAAATTTTTTTGGTATCAATGCATGAAGTACTTGGTACCCAAATTCACAATTTTAATCCAGATTAGCAAACTCACATGAGACCTGCGAACATACAGTCCCCCCAACTAATATAAACTACGCTTCAAGAGAAGCAATAAATCTGGAGCATAATTGGCGGGATGAGGTGATGACTTGCACCCTGAAATCTAATAGGACGTGACAACAAATTTGTGACCAAGACCTGACAAATATTTACAAACGACCGTCCCGTACAAAAAAGCATTCTGGAAAAAACATGGTGTAATTACCCTTTAGGACACCTAAATGAACATTGACCTGATGAATATGTGAACCCCATACCTCATAATCTCTTACTTTCATTGCACCTTTAATGTTTGCTTTAATTATGTAGAGCTGATTTAAAAGACAATATTGCTTGCCCAAAATAAAAAAAACTAAATCGGTCCTTGGACCGCTTGGGTCGCCTGCCCATCGCGGTTGTTGAGGATAGGCTCACATGACTTTAACCTGACATGTGACTTTTAACCTTGACATGTGGGACCTTTGACCCAGAAATAAATGAGGGTTGCATGGAAACTCCATCAACCAATTTGGTTCCAATGAACCTCAACTTTTCAAATGAGGTCAATTTTACTTTTTTTATTTTTTTTCAGCCCATTTTTTGACCTCATATGACCTTTACCTTGGTATGTGACTTTAGACCTCATCAACAAATGGGGGAGGGGGATGCCAAAGTGGCACCTGTGAACCCAAGTTTGGTTTAAATCTATTGAAGTATGTGGATATTACAGCCAAATGTTAACCCTTGTACACAACAACAGACATATCAACAACAGTGGACAAAGTGATCCCTAGGTGTCTTCCTGCTGCCTTGCAGGCAACACAAAAATTCTGCAATTTTTAAACTTGTGAAGATCCCCCTGGCGGGGAAGCAATATGGAAATGAGCGCATTAATATTCACAAATAACATTGCACAGTGCATGGAATAACTTGCATGTACCACAAGCACAAAAAACCAAGTTTTGTAAATTGAACATGGGATCTGGATGACCCTGTTAAAAATAAACCTGTAAAAAAACAGGATTTGGACTGGCAGAGGACTCACAACGTGCAGAACGTACATAAACTGGAGCAGTAAAAATACGAACCATGTAGGAAGAAATAACGGCGTAAACATCTCAGCTTCAACGGAAACATTAAAAAATAACGGCGTAAAATTAATCCAGCTTAAACGTTATGGTTGGTTTTTGATTTGTTAAACAATATTAAGAATTAAAAAGTTATTAACCATCCTCTGACCAAATTTTCATGGTGTAGCTATGGTATTAACAAAAAAACGTTGATTTTACGCAGTGGCGTAGCTAGGGGGCAAAGGGGGGCACGGGCCCGGGCCCACCTCAGGGGGGGGGCACTGAAATGACGTTGGGAAAAAATAAAATTGACACTCCCACAGGCAGTAGGCGTATAGTTCATAACTGAGAGCCCTTTGAAGTTGCTTAAACTTGCTAAAACCCGAGAGCTTCCGGGGACTCCGCCCTGGACCCCACCAGGGGCAGTAGAGTCATCTACTGAATGATAGAGATAACAGAGCTCTCCGAAGGCATGCAAACATGCTGAAAACCCGAGAGCTCGGGGGCTCCGCCCCTTGGACCTCCTCCAGGGGCAATATAGTTCATCAACTTCGAGGATATGAGATGTCTGAGAGGCTGTCAGAAGGCATCACCAAACATGTACCGAGAGCGATTCCGGGGCTCCGCCCCATGGACCCCACCAGGGGCAAGAAAAGACTTTCTTCATGATAATGAGATAACTGAGAGCTCTGAGAGCATTCAACATGCTAAAAAAACGGCAGCCTTCCGGGGGCTCCGCACTCTGGTACCCGTAAGGGCTTTCCTCTGAACACATTAGGGCCCCCAAAGTGAGGCCCTGGGGCGGGGGCATGCAAGTTAACATCTTGCACGGGCGCCACATACACTAAAAAAAAGGGGGCTTACGCCACGTATTTACGTTACAAAGGCTTGTTAAAAAAGTTATATTCCAGGCAAACAATTTTGAAAATAACAAGGCAATAAACACAAGGGAAAACACAAAAAATAAAAGATTAAAACCAGTTAAACATTCTGTTTATATGGTAAGATACATATCTAATGTAAATTCTAATAAATTTAATACATGTACCTTAAATAGATTGGAACCAGGGCCTTAAGATTACAAGACCTAAACCTTATCCACTACACTACACAACTTTACTATAGCAAATGCTAAAATTAATATATATATGTGTGTACTACTTTTTCAAATTTAAACTAAGATTTTTAAAAAAAAAGGAGACGGTTTTAAACTATTTTAACGAGTGCATCCAATGATGTCAGTAACCCATCAATTGGGATTGTTGTGAATGCGTATTTGTGGTGTCATAGGTCATGTAGGTTCATCACAGGTCAATTACATATAGCCATGGGTCCTGGCCATTGTTATCTTGAGGCAAGTTTTGGGCTATACAACGTAACTGGAAGAGTTTTTTTGAATATTTTGGGGGTCAAAGGTCAAGTAAGGGTCATTGGAGTCCAAAAGGGTCATATGGGCCATAAGGGGCTTCTTGCATACCATACGTTCTGACCGTGTTTTTTGTTTTAATCTGTTTTACATGCGCCTTGATTTGGCTATCACCTGTTTTTTTTCGATCACCTGGATTGAATGACCCTTGGTTTTGGCGGTTCCTTTGTCCTTTAATGAACATGATGACCTTGTCATGAACTTAAAAATTTCTTATTAACAATCGACCCCTCCCACCGTTTCGCATGGATACACCAAAGTTTACCCATTGACCTTGCCTGGACCCCTGATTGACCTTGTTGTGATAACTCTCCAACCATACCAAAACTCAATAATCATAATTCAAGCATGGCCAGTAACCCAATAAACGACACCGGATGAACTTTGACCCCAAAAATGAACCGACTAAAACGTGACACAAAAACTTCGTACGGCGAAACTCTACCACCATACCCAAACCTCATATCCATACGTAAAAGCACGGCCAAGCTACCCAAAAAATGACCCATGAATGACTTTGACCCCAAAATGACCCCTCGAAAACGTGACCACAAAACTCATACTGCGAAAATCTACCACCATACCAAAAACTAATCATCCAGATATCAAAGCACAGCCACGTACCCGATAACGACCCCTGGAGACCTTTGACCCCAAAAATTACCCCTCGAAAACAGGACCACAAAACTCGTTTTAAAACGGGGGGGGGGAAACTTACCACCATACCAAAACTCATTCCATACGTCAAAGCATGGCCAAGTAAACCAATAACGACCCCTGGATGACCTTTTACCCCAAAAATGACCCTTGAAAACGTGACCACAACTTCGTACGGCAAACTCTACACCATAACCCCACTCTATCCATACGTAAAGCAACGGCAAGCTAACCCAAAAATGACCCCTGAATGACCTTTGACTTTGACCACCAAAATGACCCCTCGAACGTTACCCACAAAACTCCTAATACTGTCGAAATTCTACCCACCATACCAAAACTAATATCCATATATCAAAGCCACAGCCACGTTCCCGATAACGGACGCCCCCCACCCACATAAACCTTTGACCCCAAAATGACCCCTCGAAAACAGGACCAAAGACAAAACTCTGTACGGCGACATCTAAAACTCTACCACCATACCAAAACTCCATATCATAAACGTCCCAAGCACGACCACGTTACCCGATAACGACCCCTGGATGACCTTGTGACCCCAAAATGACCCTGTGATTACAAGTCGAAATGTTCTTTTATCTCTGATATTACAGAATGGGCCCAAATGGCAAATAATGTGTTATTTCTGATTATGAGGCATAAGAAATACATTGATGATTGTGTTTTAAAGTTTGAGAGCATCTTAAACATCTTCAGAATGGCTACTGTTCCCATTTTTGAAAAAAATATGAAACACTAAATCATCCTATATGGCATCAGACAGATTACAATGATAACTTAGGTGCACTTTTCTATTAATTCCGCCATTACAAATCTATTAGAATAAAAAAAAAATGGTTTTTTTTTAGTGGCTATTTGGTCTAACTTCAATAGCCACGTGATTTTTTATCAGCTATGAATCTATACCATATCAATTATGGTGTTTACAGTGTAACAGAAGACAGTTTCACATTATTCCCATCAGACCAACCCCCACAATAACCCCCCTCCCCTTCTCCTCCATTAACCCCTCCCTTCGACGGCGGATCCAGGATTTGAAAACTTCAAATTACGGGGGGATGAAAGGCTGTAAACTGGCCCCAAAATAGATCAAAATGGGCTGATTTTGCAAGGATTTGCAGAATTTACCGGGAGGCGCGCGCCCTCGCCCCCTCCCGGGATCCGCGCCTGGCACATCATCACCAAAATGTGACAGAGCCACTTGTTTGCAACAGACGAGATCGACCACACTATTACCATTTGTCTTGAAGTTAATCATCTGAGACCAGTTCTTGGTCCATATGTTTTTGCATGAATGTCCACAAGCGTAGGGGCATTCCATCTTTCTGCAGGGACATTTCATGTGATGCATTCATGAATCAGGAATCGGATCATTTTCAGTGGTAACTCTGGTGCAGGACTTGTGTGTTCATGAGGGGAAACAATTCCCTCTTGTAATATCCAGCCCCGGCAGTTGAATTTGATATCCTTCTTGCACATCCACTGCATGAACTGTAAATAAGTTCTCCTCCTAGAGTGGAGTTTTGCAGCGGAGGTTGTTGGTGGAAGTCTTCCATATTACCGAAAGCGCAGTTGGAGCAAACACAGGCTTCCACCACAAGTTCAATCAGGAGGCTCCTGGACTACCTTTACCAACTGATGCTTAAAACTCGGGGAGTATAGACCTAGTCTTCGGCGGTCAGTACGATCGCATGGCATCGCAGTTGAAAACCCCAAGATCTAACATGGTCAGCAATCAGAGATCATTTATTCCTGTAACTGCCCACATCTGGGATGCCCTTCCTGAGCATATCACTGGTATTAACATGGGGGGAAGCTTTAAAAAAGGAGTTTAATCGCTATCTCGGGCCAACTCATCAGTGGTTTCTACCAGATGTTCGTTTCTGCTGTTAATGCCCTGGTATGCCTTTACCATAAAGAAAAGACTCTGATTGCTGACCATTGAACAGGGACACCGTTGCATTGCAGCCTTTAATTTCTATCGAGTCAGAATCCATATCGTTAGTACAAAATTACTCGTAAACACAGGTCGCCATGAATACTTTGAAGAAGTAGACTTCTTGCCATGCTCAATATTCTGAAGTAGCATCGCCAATGAAAATGCATGAGTCAAACAGCCGAATAGAGCAAATGTTATCACTGAATAAGCACTTCAGAAGCTTGATATCATACACCATATATTTCACCGGTCTCTGTCAGACTGAAAGTAAAGGTTCATTTACAGCCATCTTCTGGAATAATGGAGAAGAAGTATCAATTAGATCTGTGCTCTAAAACAGGATTTTTGACTTAAAATTTCCGGCAAACTGGGCTTTTTTGCGATATCAACATCTGCGTATCCTCTGCATAGATTACGTGGCAGTATCTTTGTTGCATCCGGTGCCAAATTATTTTATGTTTATCCAGATCATTTGAGGGAAAGGCTCCCCCCCTCTTTCCCCCAGAATTTTGTTTCATTTGGTTCTACCTAGTTTTGCGATCCTAGTATTGCGATGTTCATGTGTTGTTGTTGTTGTGATCCATTGAAGACAACAGATGTTTTGCCATAGCGGTCCAAGTGAAAGATGCTAATCATTCTACACGCATGACAAGAGAAAAGAATGACTTGGCAAAGCTATGGCAGCCAAGTTTGAACAGCATTCCCCTTTCACATGAGAAAACGCCTTGAGAAACATTATCATAGGGATACTATTGGTGGGGATGTCAACGGTTACGAGATTCTGTTCCAAGTAATGGAGGACCAGCTGACTTTTCTTATATAGCTACAAATGGAAAGCTAAAGTCAAGACACTTGCATCTCCTCGGGCTGTAAAGGTAACCGATGACCAAGCTCAGTTATTTAAATGATTCTGTTAGTATTGGAGAACTGTCATTAGAACATGCTTTTGCCATTAAATGTCATCATATCCGCCACCCCTTTTTGAGGCATGTTTTATGTAAGCATAACCCCCGAGACAGTGCTAAAGACTGATCACTAGTTGTTGATGAAGGTTCTCTTTTACATCACTTGAAATGGACCGAGGGAAGACCTATAGGGAGCACCTCTTGGGGGACAGTACCGATGTATGAAAGAGTTTTCCAGAAATAAAGAAAGGAATAATAAATAAATATAGTTGCAATGCTGATGATTATGTATCTTCACAGTTGACCACTATCAACGCATCCATGTCTTTGATGGATGCACTGGTGAACCAAAAAGACAGAACCATGAACTGCAAAACTAGATTTGCAAATAAGTGTAGGCGTATCAAATGCCAGCAATTTTGTGGGAAAAAGAAGTAAAGATTCAGATGTTGATATAGCAAAAAAACAGCAGTCGCCATGGCAATTTAGGTTAACAACCCAAATTGGAGAAGACACAGATCTGATGATACTAACTTTCCATTATGCAGAAGAGGCTGTAATGACCTTTACTTCAATCTGAAAACACAAAGAGAAAACATTGTGTATGTATCAAGCTTTGAATCACTAGTCATGATGCCATTTCCTCCTATAGGTCTTTGCCAATGCATTCAGGTTGCGTACTAATCAAGAAATGCGGGTTGGCCAAGATAAATAATCTTTTTTTTCTTTTTTATGGTAACCTGGTTAAGAACTTGTCAGAAGTAGTTTGTTACTTCGAATATGAATTCTGAATCGATAGAAAGGAAAGGCTGCGATGCAACTGTATCCCTGTTCAATGGTCTTTGGAATCATTCCTACAGGTACCTTTACGAATAAAGGTGGCCACCACAGCTTGTGGACATTCACCCGAAAAACATGGACCAAGAACCAGTCTAAACCAAATAGAAATTGTGATAGTGTGGTCGATCTCATCAAATGCAAGTGTTTCTGTCACTTTGGTGATGAGGTGAAAATGTCCCATTGTTACTTTCTGTTATATGCTTCAAGAATTTCACAAATTACACTGCAAACAAACAAAATGTCACATGGTGATAGATGTCTAGCTGATAAAAAATCAATATGACTACAATTTGGACAAGTAGCCCACTAAAATCATTTTATTTGAATAGATTGTAATGCCGGAATTACATAAAAATGACACCTCATTTGACATTGTAATTTGATGAAAAAAAATAAAAAAAATAAAAAATTATGGTGTCATTTTTTAAATGGCGGACAGTGGCCATTTCGAAGATGTCAAAGTGCTCTCAAAACTTTACAACAACCTTTATGTTAACTTATGCCTGCATTTAATAAAAATATAACACCATTTGTCATTTTGACCCATGTGGTACCAGAGATATGTACTTTTAAACATGGCGGATGGTGGCTTATATGGATTTAGGTCAAGATGATATCTGAAAATTCATGAAAACCCATTGTTAAGGGATTGTTATGCTCAAATTAGTAGGAATTGACATCTTATTTGTCCGTTTTGCCCATCGGGTTACCAGAGATACAAGAATTTGTACTTTCCAACATGGCGGATGGCGGCCATATTGGATTTAGAGGTCAAGAATGATATCTCAAACTTCATAAAAATATTAATGGATTTTATGCTGGAGTTAGTAGGAAAAAAACTTGTTTGTCCTTTTAGCTCATTTATTGGCCAGAGCTATGAGGATTTATGTTTCAAATGGCGGGTGGCGGCCATTTTGTTTATGTCATCGTTTGAACACTTTCTGGGACTTCGATTTTGTGCAACTTTGAAGATTGTTAAAATGACCTTAAACTACCAAAAAATGCCAAAAAACCTGTTGCATTTTTTTGGGGTCATTGCTATGTTGACTCTACTACCATGAGATAAGCTCTTAAAAATAAAGCTTTCCCGAAAAAAATTGACAGGGCTCCGCGTCTGACAGACCTGCGCCGTTTAGGGCACTGGAAGTCGAACAAGTCCACAACCAGGACACTATATAATTTTAACCTAACACTTTTGCACTAATAGCAATGATGGAGCAATCTTAAAGGCAAACAGGCCATCACAACAGGTTCATTATCTTGTAGGCATATCCCTTTGCACCACTGGAGTTAATTTGTTAACACTTAAGACACCGCATAGCCTATAGGCAGTTAATGGTTAATATAAAATATGCTGTGCTGGTCCATCGAAGTCGGGAGAAAAACTATGTCAGAACCAAAAGAATATATTATCTTTTTTGCCTAAGAATGTGTTACTTATTTTCTTAATGTTATACGTTTTATTTTATCTCAACAACACCATCATTTACCATGACCCCTGAATGATTTGACCCAAAATTGACCCCTCGAAATGTGACAACAAACCTCGTACGTCGGAGCTTCTACCACACACCAAAAAAAAAAAAATCATATCGTATGGAAAAAGGACGGTGAAACACATAGCCGAAAACCACACAGCCCACAAAGTTGATTTTTTGAGTAATACTAGATTTTTGAACCAAATGGGGTCCAAAGGTCACATAGGGCATAGAGGTCAAAGGGCACATGGGTCATCATAGGGTCATTTGCCCACTACCAGTAAGAGTAATGGACACCAGTGATTCCTTTAGTTTGTCATCGGCATTTTATTCAGAGTGTTTTTATATGTAGATCTGACAAAATGGGGTCAAAGGCCTATAGGGTCATTAGAGGCACTCTATATAACTCAATATGAGACTTGGGTCAGTGGTTCTTTTGACTACGTGTGAAGGTGATCGGCAAATGTACATTAAAACAGTTTACATTCACACTGCAGCTTCCCACGGGCAATGCCTTTCAATGATCTGTAATGCAGACAAGCTTGATAACAATCGTATGCATCTCTTTTACAGCAATACATTGACGCTTGGTTGCACACGTAATAAGGAAATCAAGGGGTCATGACATACTGGTAGCGGAGCAAATTGTCGGGTCTTACGGTTTTTTTTTTAAATTCTCTATAATTTCGTATGTTTCAGGCCTTGAGGGAATATCCTCGATCAAAATTAGGGATATTATGACAAATTCGCTGACTCTTGTTGACAATTTTTAGGATATTCCTAGTCAAAATGATAGAATTTGGCAGATGTGTTCCAAAGCTTAGTATTGATATGCTTATTACCGCCACTTATTTAAAACATTTCCGCTTTTCAAGAGCGGATTTAAAAGGTAAAAGCGAATGTTAGGCCAGTCTGGTCGTGGAGCACCGTCGACACAACGTAATATTTAAAACCCGTCAAAAGTACAAAGGCGTGTTTGTCGCCCCAACTCGCAATAGAATTATGTATCCCAGTGTAAGGGTTATAAAAATATTCCCGAAGTATGCCCACCGCTGTCGCAAGTGACTACCCTCTTTTGTTTATCATCTTTATAGGATCGAATATTTATATCTAGAAAACCTAATATATTAAAGTCCCTTTCAACTTTAAAGGACCACTTATAAATTCCGAAGTGGCTTTCAACAGTTTCATAGTGCCTTAAAAACGGTCAACGTAGTGTTACACCGTTTAGGAGGAAACAGCCACGCTTGGGATGGTATACATTGTCGCAGCCCATGATCCATTGTATCGAAAACAGCCAACAAGCACTGAATGACAACCAGATAAGGTTCTCAGCGTACACCAAAAGTTTCTCAAAGACCTCCCAAAAATATAACCAATTATACATAAACTAAAATTCAAACTTTGCCGCGAAACAACAACAACAAAACCCAAATTTTCACCCATCCGATACCATAAACACTATGCATAGTCATTATAGTCTGATTCTCAGTAAAAAACAACTTCTTTTGTGTATCTCTATTTAGTTGGGCGGACCTTCATCCAGGCGAATTTGTTTACACTAAATCTACTCAAGTCAAAGGAACTCGCACTGAGTGTTGACCTCAGTCCTGGTAAGCCATTGGTCGATTGGTAACCGATCACCATTCCATTTTTCGCCCGACGCACCCACTATAACCGGTAAAGAGGTGCACACATAAACCAAGAGATTCAGTAAGGAAAGACAACAAGCACGGCATCAAATATGTCAAAAACTTGACAAAAAGATACAAAAGTTACCAAAACATGACCCCGTCACTTAAAATCCAAAATAAAAACTACGGCGAAAGGCCCATCACTCCAGAACAATTTGCCGTATTTTGGGGGAACCGGACATGAAACGGCGACTAGTTTAGCAAACAAGAACCCGACATATTAACACGATGCTCTCGATCGCAACAAACCCATCATTGAGGGTTAAAAATTATAGGGGAAAATACATTTTGCATTTTTTTAATGACGTTACTTACGACAATTTAACACGTTATGGGTAAAACCAATTGTCATAGTTATATTCTTACATTAAAAAACAAGTAAGTTACAAAGAAACGTAATATTACTGAAAATATAATAACCGGTAAGCGTATAAATAATAGCTTTTAAAGTGTAGTTATTATTTTCTAGCACGTTATTTACATTTTTCTGCATTGCAAATTGTAATGTTAGTTAGGTAGGTAATAAAGCGTGAAGATATTTGAATAATTGGGGTTTACCGTAATTTAAAAAAGGTAAAAGTCTGGTAAAATTAGGAACATTAAACAGTGTGGAATTCTTTAGTGAATGAGGCCAATCAGAGCAACTACGCAAATGAGCTAATTATATGTACAGATACAATCAGACGTAAATTTGCAAATGAGCATATTAATATGCACAAATGATGATGACACAGTGCAGGCTATACTTGGAACACCACTAACCTACATACCAAATTGATTAAATTTGGGACAAATTCTGTTAGAGTTCACCTTGTAGTAATGAACCAATCAGAGCATATGCAAGAGCTCATTCATATGTGAAAATAATGAGGACACAGTGCATGGATATGCTGTATGCATCACACCCAGAAACTAAGTTTTTTCAAATTTGGACATTGGGATGATAGAAGTGTACCTTTTTAAGTAATGAGCAAATCCAAGATAAATATGCAGAAATGAGTATTTTAAAATGCACAAATTACTGATCATTTGGCACACTTCTTTCTTGTTTGAGACCCACCTGCAAAGGCGAGTGGTACTAGCAAACATGAAGCCACGATTGTTACAAAGTAGCGTTTTATATAATAATGGTCATATTTGTCTTCTGCACCCAAAATCCATAATTCAAATTCTTGACCAATTTATTAGTTGAGTTACATCTTTATGAGAATTAGGCATAATTATATTTTTCTTTGCACACTCCGTATCATGCTTTTTTATGTTACTGATTTAAATGGAAAACACGTAAAGAATAGGTGCAAGGGCAAAATATGTAATTATGCAGAATATTTCGTCAGCAAACCAATTGAAAGTACAGTGATGTGTTAATAAGATTGTTTACACAAAATATAAGGGGCCTAATTTGACCTTGTGGTACACCACCCATTTTTACAAGTTCAGATTCATATGACTGATTTTTTATTCTCTTCTTCAAGGTGCCATATCATTAAACTTTGACGATCATGTTGTGCCATAATTCTCTTATCATTTGCTAAGTTTAGTAGCTACACTCTTGTCTTTCACACCTTTTTCCTGGTCCATTCACAAGCTAGCCACCAAGGAACTATCTTTATTCCTACTCTTTTCCCTCTTTCCTGTTTTCTATGACTTACTAAATAGGTATAAGCAAATCCACAGAATCTGAGTATTTTAGTGTACTAATAATATAAGGTTGTCGACGGTATCAAATGCCATTTGCGAAATCAAAAAATACTTGAATTGTAGTTTCATATGTTCCACTGCATAAAGGCACTATCAGTGATTTGCTAAATCATAAAAATTGGGAAAAAATTATCAAAAATCAGATTTATAGGTCTTAAACAAGTATAGGCTGTCCTAACATACTGCAAGTGATAGGACCAGAAGCATTCTAATAAGGACAAAAATCAGTACTAGACGCCCCAGTTGTGTTTAGCAAACACGGGTATATTCGAATGTGCAGCAGAACAATGCGGCCATGCAGAAATTCCCCTTAGGACCTTTAACCCCCATGACGAGCACAAAATTTTGTGAAGGGTCGTAAGTAGTTTCTTATACATAGCACATGACCATGAAAAGTTTGGTATAGCAGCTATGAGGTTTTTTGAAGATTTTTCACATTCAGACCGGAAGTTACCCTTTAAGGACCTTTGACCCCCTGTTGAGCACAGTGTGGTGAAGGGTCTCAAGCACTTTCATATGCATGAGTCACGCGAACATGCTACTTGCTATAAGCAGCTATGATTTTTGAAGATTTTTCACATTAAGAACGGAAGTTCCCCTTTAATGACCTTTAACCCTCCATGATGAGCACAATGTTGGTGAAGGTCTCAAGCTGTATATGCATTGAGTTACTGACATGCTACCGTACATAAAGCAAATATGATTTTTTGATTTTTCACTTAAGACGGAAGTACCATTTAGTGGCCTTGACCCCCACGTTGAGCACAACTTTGGTGAAGGGTCTCAGGCGGCTTCATATGCATGAGTCACGTGACATGCTAACTTCCATTTAGCTAATATTGAATTTTTGAAGATTTTTCAGCATCAGACCGCCCCCCCGGACGTGGCCCTTTAAATGACCGTTGATCAAAATTCTGGTACAACCTTAGAACCGAACTAATGTCGAAGTTTTTCATTTATTGGGGGGGGGGGGGGCGGAGCCATGTAACCATCACGGGTTGTTTGTAGAAGAAGAGGGCATTGTAAGGTTCCTACGAATGCCTTTATGGGGCCCACGTCCTTTGACCCCCATCTGGTACACCCTAGAAGGGTCTGGGTTCAGTGGTTCTTCTGACAACATCTGGTGGTATAGCATTTATTTGGGCAGAAGATGCATTTTAAGAGTTCCGACGAGTGCCCTTTTAATCGGCCAAGTGACCCCTACGAGAGGTCAAAGGTCAAACTATTTACCCCTGGTGTAGCTTGGATCAGTGGTTCTCCTGACCGATTTGGCTGTAATCGGAGAAAACGGTTTGACATAAGAAGGTAAAAAAGCAAAGCGTCTGAAGAAGAAGGAGAACTAGACAACTCCAGGAGGCTATGCCCGTTACGTATGTGATGAAGTTCATAGGGCACATTCGAGTTGTTGTTGTTGACCTTTGACTCTTTCATTTTCACTTTTTACTTTTCATTGAGGCCTCAAGATGCATAGTATGTAGGTCAATTAAGCTTCGTTTATATTTGACCTAGATGACCCCATTTTGACCTTGACCCCATATTGTGCAACATAAGGAAATGCGCTTTCCCGTGGTTCTTGTTGAAAACACATGACAAAATATTACTTTGTTGATGAGTATAGCGTTTTTGCAATTAATAGATCATTGCATATCTTACACATGACCCCCCCCCCCCCCCCCCCCCCCCCCCCATGGGGCCAATATTCTGTCACGATTCGTCCGACATATCCGCAACTTTTGCACAGGAATCACCTATCAAAGTTGTATCGATTTTGAGATATAGTATTTTTGCATATTAATTAGATAATGCAGCATTTGAAGGTTAATGAGTTCCGATATTAATTCTGTGTTACAAGCTGTTTACACTGACCAAAGACGATTCTCATGCGGAATTTTTCAGGCAGTAGTGCCCACCTTATCTGTTAGACGTAGGCCAATATTTTTAGTATTTGACCTCTATTGACCTCTGGATGTCAAAGGGTCAAACATGTACACCCCTGATGTAGCTTGGGTACAGTGGTTCTTTGACGATTTTGGTCAATATCGGCCCAGCCGTTTGGCAGAGCGGCGAAAAAGCGATGGTCGAGAAGGGGAAGGAGAGGAGAGACTAAACTAGATGACTCCAGGATACTATGCAGATTTCAATTTGACCTTTGACCATTTAACGATGGCTCACAGAGAGAGGTCACTGTGGACTCTTTAACTTTTCATTGCCTACCAAGATGGAATACTAGATAGGTCAATTTAAGCTTCTTATATTTGCCCCCTAGCATGACCCATTTTGACCTTTGACCCCATATTGTGCACATAAGTAATTAGGATTTTCCCAGTGGTTTCGGGTGAACAAATTTGACATGTATATCTACTATGGTGACGAGTTATAGCGTTTTGCATATAATTGCTCATTTGCATATCTTGCACGTGCCCCTGGGGCCAATATTCTGTCAAATGATTCGTCTCGACATTTTCCGCAACTTTTTGCACAGAATCACCTATCCAAGTGTTATCGCTTTGAGATATAGCATTTTTGCATATGAATTAGTAATGCTGCCAGTTAATGTTAATGAGTCCCGATATATTTGTGTACAAGCTATACACTGACCATAGAACGATGGATCATGCGGAAATTTTCGTATGTGACGCACCTAATCTCAGGCGGTGGCAGGCAAGTTTCATCATAGCGCAAAACTGCCGAACGAGTCATTGCGACGAGCCTGAACAGTGATCGGAATTGAAGTCACTCTGCGCGTTATAAATAGATCAGTGAGTGGCGAGTGGGAATTCACGCACGGAGTCGCGGCGTTTAAATTGCCTGCTTTATCGGTGGTGCCATAATTGTGCTGCAAACTATCATCAAATCGTTTTTAAAGACCGGGACATGAGAGGATTGCCACATGCAGGGTCAACGAAATCATTCCACGGTGGTGCATGGGCTACCCTGGGGCTTACCATGGACCGGGCCTGGTACATGGTCCGCAGCCGGCTATAAATAGCGGTGACTCTGCGATGACATGAGGTCAGCGAGCCTGTTCAAAATGGATCCCGTTTTTTACCGTTTTCATAGCAAAAAAATACTTAGGACTGGAGTGGTCTTCAACTCCAACGGATTTGAGTGGAAAAAATATTGATATCAAAACTATTTTCGACTGTAGAATATTTGTCAAGTTTTAGTGATTAAGTGCTAAAACCTATGGGGAAACAGCAAAAACGACGCTATCTGGCCGGCACCCCATGCCTAATCTGTAGAGTAGGCTTCAAAAGATTTTTAGTTTCTGCCTCTAGGACCCCTACGAGAGGGCAAAGGTCAAAACTATGTACACACCTGATGTAGCTTGGGTCGGGGTTTTCTGACTGATTTGGTAAATATCGGCCCAGCGTTTGGCAGAAGAAGGCCGAAAAAAGCGATGGTATGGAGAAGGAGGAGAAAAATAAAACAGCACAAGCAGAATACTATGCCCGTAGAACGGGCATAGTAAAGTAACAGCATAAGCAGAATTACTATGCCCCGTTTCACGGGCATAGTAAGGAAATGGAAACGAAACAGCACAAACCAAATAGATTTGCATTGTTAAAATGGAAATAATATTCTAGTTGTTACTGCAACATGTAATGGAATGGAGATTCTTCTAGAACACTGCGCTTTTCGTGCGTTTTGTAAATTTTTTCAGTTCAAAAAAAAATTATGAGAATTCTACAGACTATCATCACTTTTTAAGCTTTCCTACAAATTTAATATTTTGATGTTCCAGATGAATCACTGAGAGGTCTTAAGGTTTTACCAACTATTTGAATAATGGCCAAAAATCTGCGTGATGGATCGAAACCAAAGTGTTTTTAATTTAATATTGTGAGACGGCACAAGGTCTGGCTGTCTGCACCGAATTCGGCAAGGTCTTGTATGAATGCTGTGCATTGTGCTCCAACAGTGGGCAGACCCAAGAGATGTTCCACCGTCTTGGTGCTGTTCCACAACCACACGGTAGTGTCTGATCTGCTTCCGGGTAGCCCCAAAAATTCTGCCAGGAAACCTTACCGGCCAATTCCGGTTCTCAATCTGTTGAGGGGAGTCAGCTCTAGGTGGAGACGCCCACCAGGCATACAATAGACGTTACCTGGCTGACTGCAAGTCTTTCTGTTCACAAGGTGACTATTTTAAACTCCCAGAGACCGCCCCACGGGGTGGATTGGCAGCAGGCCTCTGTCCAGAAGGGTGCTTCACATTAGTGAAGCACCTATTGACTACGGTTATTGTATAATTGAAGATTCATAGTAAGAGGAGTAGGATTCATTAACACTGCTTTTTAAAATAGGTTACAAATATTGTCATACCTAGCACTCTTGCTTTGGTTAAATTATTCAATACCTTTAATTTCCATTTCAACACCATTGGTTGAAATACATACTATGAGATATAGGATAATGTGATAGTCATGTTTTTTTTTTGTTTTAAAATACTTACCAGCATTTAGAGTTTTGAGGAAATCAGTGCATAATTCTTAAAAGATCTCCCATTGTGTTCGATATGTAAACCAAGTCTATTTTTCAATGAGTTCAACATTATAGTCTTGAAGACATTAAGAAAATGCTGATCATGGACTATCATTGAAGGGTTATATCAGCCAAAATAGGACAACCTGAAAGAAGAAAAAAAAGAAGGACAACCTTAATAATTTTTAACAAAACATTGACCTAAGATAAATAACACCTGAAAGACATTCTTCTTGTATATTCCACAAGTCATTGGTAAGGCTTGTGGTGGTGTCAGAGTTATTCAGCTGAGTAAGCTGATCCGGGCCATGGGTATCATTGATATGGATGCTACTCACCTAGCCCACTTTGAGGCTGGGGGCGGATTGAGAACAGTCAGGGTTTTCACCATAATCTTATCGAAACAGGCTGAGTGTATTATAGTACAAAAAAATTGGACTCTCTGTTTCCGGACCGGGACAGCTTAACGTCCCCTTTGAAGGATGTGAATGTTTCTGATTCATTTGCCCAATTCAATGAACCATGAAGGGAGGGGGTATTCTGTATTAATATCCAGAATGAATCTAACCAGAATTGGAGTACAAATAAATCAACAAAGCGTCCCCACAGTGATTCGAACCCTGGAATTGTGGCAAAATTTGCACCACAGGCAAGCACTCTTACCACTAGGACATGCTCTCCCACAAGATTCAAAGCATGGTTCCAAGTTATCAAGGTTCAGCAATCTGAACAGTGCAGTTTATTCGTAATTTGAACAAAATGGAACCTAACTTGAGTGGGTGAGGCTATTGAATGAAATGTTCCTTGAAGAAGTGTCCTTATTACAGGGAATTAAACTTTTTTGGCAAAAAAATTGTGTTCCCCCTTCACATCAGTTAAAAAAAATTTTTTATTTTTTTTATTTTTTTTATATGAATTTCTCCATTTAAAAAGGTAATGTTCCCCCTTCCTTAAAGGTGCAATGAGAGATTTGGAGGCACACAAATATTGTGTCTAATAGTAATTACATGTAGATTAGACTCTCAATAGATTCTTAACTTGATTTGGCTACAGGAATATCTTAAAAGAGAGTAAAAAAAGGTTCTATTTTAATGTGCTTATATTCAATGTAAACTAGGCTGAATTTCGTACTTGCCTCCTCTACGAAATTAAAAATTTCACAATTTTATACCAAAGAAATAACATTTCTCGGCTTAATCCGTTCAGATGGGGATATATTGATGGAAAGCTTTACAGCAGGGCCCCAAAATCAGAACTTTCGATTCTTTTAGTGACACCGGAGATGTGAATTCTCGTCGCCCTTTAATGAAAATGTTCATGTTCTCCCCCTTTCCCTCATAAAAACTAGTATTCCCCTTCAATCTTCCACCAACCATGGCATAACAAGACCATGAGTAGCGAGGGCTCCAACTGGACTTACCCAATTAGTGCCATGGTCAAATAAATTCTTCTTTAATCATATTAAGAAACGGGACTTGCACCATTTCAACCCTATAAAAATACACGATACAAAACAAATGATATTGTTATGCATGAGATTAAGGTAAGTGTATTGTGTATAACAATGTTGTTTTATCATAGGTTAAGGACACAGACATTTTGTTTTAAACCACATCTCAATTTCATTCAAAAATGGATTTTTTAATGAATTGTAAATTGTCACCTGCTACATCCTACAAAGCTGTTTGACCCTATGCAAATGCCTTTAAAGGTGGCAACAAGAGATTTCAAATAACAGGTGTCCCTAAAAAATGTGAAAATTCTGATTTTGCATGATGTAAAGCTTTCAATCAAAAATTCCCAGTGAAATAATGAAATAAATCATTTCTTTGTGACAAAAATTGTGAAATTTCTAA